>ML804908.1:96938-120403 GCA_009831015.1 Picea engelmannii | reverse complement strand
CCATCTAGGATATTTTCCCTAACAAATTCACTTTCCTTCATCTCATTATTCCACAATTAAGCATGGGTTCTCTTACTCCACAAAGCGTCTTCCCGTGAGGGCTTTCACCATAAGGGGACCACTTTGGAGTTAATCCATATTTATTTCTTATCAACCATGAAAAAACAATAATGAGTCATATTTACATCAAACACTATTGGGTCCATTACCCAAACCTTTGTGCTATGGGTCATTATTCAAGGGTTGACATCAATGACAACCTACCTTAATCAACACCCCCCGACTACTCATCTACTCGAGAAAAAAATAATTGTTACTTAATTTCCGTTACATTCAAGACTAGGAGTGAAACTCCCCGATCACTCATGATCATTTGACTCCCAAGTGTTTTATCTTCTTCAGTTTTCGATCATTTCAAAAAGATTTGCAGGAAACGCCAGCGGTTAAGATTCTGAAATGATTCAATGATGCACTAAGGCGTTGAGTTGTGTCTCCACGTAGGCTTGCTGATGATGCTCCTACATCAGAAAACATACAAAATAATCCAGTTGGATTAGGCGAGAGGCCACCTGTATCCACCTGAAGAATGTGTGGGGCTTTAGACAACCCCAGAAGTGTAGAAATCACAATTATAAAGCAGTACAGAAAGACGTGATGAATAAAAATGGACATGAGGAGCCTGTTGGAATAGGTTGGTGGCCACCAATATCCACCTGGATCACTTGTTTCCCATTGAATTCGAACATGTAAATAATTTGAAGTCTTGTTTCTTTCCCCAATAGCCATAACATTGATTCAAAAGCACAAAATCGTGGGATCATTGTGTTAATTATCCGTGAGGAATTCAGGCGACTTCTGAAGTTAATATGAGTTGTTGATTATTAAACTCACATTGGGGTTTTCAAGCCACTTTGGTTTCATTGTTAATGATTTGAGGTTATAGAAAAAAAATGGATGCATCGTCGAAAGGTCCTTTTGATTCCTTTCAGTCTTTCATGTTGATTTTAAATATTGTAGTTATGATTATTGCCAAGCCAAAATTCTTTGTTAATGGTCTCCTACATATCATTTTACCATTTTAAAAGACCATCTATGGTTTTGAAAAAGAGAAGGAAGATTACGAAAGTTGGAAGTTCTGGAAGTTTCCTAGAATTGATATTAAACAGTTTAAAGGTTGTAGTTCATGGATGTTGGTGATGAAGTGTTATAAAAGAAATGGTTGTGGCTCAAATAAGATTTGGTTGAGGGGATTATTGATTTCTAAATTTTCTTGGTGAACAATGGTAAAATGTTTCTAGCAAAGAATATTATTTTGAACATATAATTAATGAATTCTATTGTATTTAATAGAACAGTAACCATCTTACTCTTGTTCATGATATCACTTTTCACTCATTATATGCCCATCATTCTCCCAATAACATTTAACTCACTTCCCTATTATTTTATTATAAATTCATTCAAAAGATTTGGATGATGATTTGAGTGAAGGTTTCAATATGAAGGCATTGTTTTATAAGGGAAGGGATCTCCATTTTGTTTGAACAATATCCATTTGTTTATTCCCTTCGTATATCATTTTTAATTCATTACAAAGCCCCCCATATTCCCAATAACCCTATAATTCCCTGTTCATTTGAAATTAATTATTAAATTTAGTATCTAGTGTATTATATCAATGGATGGATTGCATATGATTTTGTTGTGAATAATAGAACCAACATCTTGATTTTATTTAGGTAGAGTATTAGTCAATGGATTGTTAACATTTTTCTTATTTTGACTGAAATATTGCTTCGGGATGATTTTTTTTAGCAGGGGAAACAATGGCATAGGTGCAAATAGAGGTAGAGGAAACAATTGGCAAAGAGGCCATAGAAGGTCACGATTCTCAATACATTTTGACGTTGATCCATAATAACTAAATTACCTTTTTCAAGTTGGGTTCTTCAACCTAATTAGCCAAGGGATTCTCCAACCCCAACATGAGAGGCCTCCTTTCCAGCCACATCAAAACTTCTCTAGTATCCATGTTCCCCCTCACGTTTCTATGCATCCAGAACCACCTGCCAATGATGGTCACACGAGATATTCCATCAACCTGTTGCACATCATAATGGTTGGCCTACAGTATCATTGCCATTGGCTCCTCCTCCACTGCCATTCAATCCAAATTCCCAAGCTAATCACATTCCTTCTCCAACCTAGTCCTCACATGCAAGAAAAAGGATCAAAACTAACATGCCTTAACTAAATATTGATAAAGGGAAAAAAGTGGCCAATTCCCCTAACTCTTCTGAAAATTCCTCCAAATGAGTGTCCTCCCATATCTACCTCAAAGACAATTAGTCCCATGTCTTCATTGAAATCCATCCTCAAGGTTCCAAACAACCTAAGGTTTCTACAGAAGACATGACAACAGAAGTATCAAATGAGGGAAATAGTGAAAAGAGGCAAACTACCTCTCATAGAAAATATGGATTTTGATGTTGTTATTGATATGATAACAGATTGTTTTTTTTGGACAACAAGCATATATTTAGACAGAATGTTTTGGACAACGTGGATATTATCCTATTTTTGGTCAACAATCATGTTTATTTTTCTTAATGATAAATATGTTTGACTATTTATATGAATGGGAGTTACAAGGAAAGTGTTTGAGCATATTTTGGGTTATTATATTTCACATTATGCCAATTATTGAAGTTAATAAATGATAGTAACATGGAGGATTCATAATTTAACAAAGAGATTAGGTGTCCCACCTATTTATTTATTATTTAATAGACCCATATTTATTTTATTATTATTTATTTGTCTCAAACTATTGGTTAAGATAACTAAATATTAACAAAAGAAAGGTAGTTTAACTACCATAACTTGTTTGAAGAAGAATAAATTCTCAATCAAATGAAGAGACACTTGAAGAGAGAACAGAAGGAGAAATTCTGATATAAGGTATGCTCTATACTTGTGAGATATTTATTTTTCTTCATTCATTCTAAGTTTACTAGAAAGCTAAACCACCTTGATGACAACAGGGTCTTATTGAAGGCAAAAAGAATCAAAATTGAATCATATCTTTCAGTAGATTGTTTCTAAAGGTTATGATCTTTCTTGGCAGTCTGTGTGTTCTTGTTTGTTTATGGATTACATTTCATAAATGATAAAGGATGTTTTGCAGAGTCAAGTGACAACACTTTTATGGAAAGATGATCCAAATATTTATCTTCAGTTTCTTTTGTTGCCAGAGTCTTTTTCTATGGTGTCCATTTGAGACTTCTAAATCTAACTTTGGTCCCACCCTTGCAGGGGTTTGTAAAGAGAAATTCGCTTTGTATCTAAGAATGAAATTAATATAAAAAACATATCTCTGATTTCAATTTCACATACGTATCTTAATGATATTGTTCATATTTTACTTTTATTCTCGTCTCTTTTACTGTACACTCTTATGTATATATTTTCTTTCTTTCTTTTACTAGTTACATATAACATATAAATCAGCCTTAGTCCCTAGTACATATTATTTTTGGATTAAGATATTGTTTTGGATTAAAGGCTATAAACTCCGGGTGGCATTCCCAACTATCTTTCCTTAGCCCGACAAGATCTAAAAATGCTTGAGTGAGGTTCTTCATACCTTTTCCTCAACATTTATTTGGCGACCATATTGGGGAAGATCTTCCATATCTCTCTGGTTTATTGTGTCATGATTGTATTTTATTTTTCTATTTTGTCTGACTACTCTTTGACTAACTTTTTCCATGACAATACATGTTGTGAGACAACCCCATATTGGAAACGGTCTTGATGACCAAATCAACATTACATTGACTTTATTCAACACTATTTTAGAAACCACTAGTACTCGTGCTGAACTTGAACTCTTTTGGAAAATAATTGAAAGGGACATAAATATTCTTGAGATTTGGGAAGCGAGGCAAAGGCAACCTAGAAATCAACAGTAACCTTTCCTCTTACATGTTTAATATTTTTGTTTCATGTCCTCTAACTCTCGTATTTGTCGAAGAAGAAGAGGATTGTTCCCTGAAGTTACTCCTATTTATGAAATAGGGAAGAGAAAGTTTGTTTTACAAACATAACAAAGTTCTATTTGGAGAACCTTGACTAATTTTTCCATTTCATCTTCAATACCCATACCTTTCACATTCAATATGATGTCCTTAGGTAGTGGTAGTGGCACCGTAGGTTCCACCTCCTCGCAACCTTTCGCTTCATCTGTGATTGATAGTATCTATAGTCATCAAATATCTATTCAATCTACTGCCAATCCTACCAAGGTCATTAACAAATACAATCTTTTCAAATTTGAGGAAAATTCTACAACCACCCCCTAGCACGTGTCTTCTCCCTTGAATCTTGCAACAACCACTCAACCATTACCGAAATTCAAATATCACTTACCTAGGTTCTCGGGAAATGGTATCGTTACCATGAATGGACACCTAGTATCATTTTCTAATGGCTTCCATAACACAGGGGCTAACGATAACGATACGTGCATGCGTTTATTTTTCAATTCTCTTGAAGGGAAAGATGTACAATATTTTTTTGATCTCCTGCCCAAAATCCTTTCAACTTGGGAAGAATTAGTCTATTGGTTTAATTCCACTTATGGACAGCCCAAGAGTCTAGCTAATCAGTTAAGGGAATACAAAAATATTACCTATAAATATGGTGAAACCATTAAGTATTTTAACCTTCGTTTCACCAAGATATATAATAAAATTCCCGAACTAATCTATCCTCAAAATCAAGTTGCGTTCATGCATTATTATAATTCTTTACCTTCTCCTTATCATCATAGACTTGAAGAAAAGGCTATTGACAATCTTGGTTCCACCCTTCAGACTTCCTTAGAATATGAAGAGTAACTTGAAAGGACTGATCTTCCTAAGGGATACTTGTTTAAGCAAACAAACATGTCTACCATTCTACATATCATGCAAGATAAGAATAATAGGATGATATCCTACAAACGAAAAGGAATTTCCCTTTCCTCTTCCCCTGTGGCTTCTTCTTCCTCCCTAGAACCTTTTAGAAATATCAATGAAAGCACTTTTTATCCAAAGGCCATTATGACTCACAGTTGGTGTAACTTATGTGAATAAAATCATGATGAGAACACCTACCAAGTAAAAATAAATGTTAGAGATAAGATCTTTCGAAAAAGGACCGATACCACGATCATCGTTTTAGATTGGGCTGAACCAGAGGATGTTATGGTAGTCAATACCAGGAATAAATCTTACACTACCAAGAGAAAAATTGATCTTCCCCACACTTCTTCTGCCCCAAGCTCATATTCTCAAAATTTTGATACACAAACTGTCATAATTTCAAGTGATCAAGGAGTATATTCTCCTCTTCCCTCTTTAAAATACAATATCCTTAACCAATTGGCTAATATCAAAGCTAATGATACCCTTTTGGACATGGTTATCGTACCCGAACAATAGAAGCATATTAAGAACTTTATGGAAGGTAAGGTTTCCACCATATCTAATCTATTTGAAGAGTCAAAGGAAGAGGATTCAACTGTAAATAGGATAGGTGTAAATAACTTTAGGAACCCTATAAAAATCCCCCCTTTCTATATCTTGATAAAAATCATGGATAAAATAGCTCAGTGTTTCCTAATTAATGGCGGATATGGTCCAAGTGTGATGTCTAAAATTATCATGGAGGATATTGACTTATCTTGTACCAACAAAAATTCTAGAAGTGTGATCTCTTATAATAATTTGCAACAATCAAGTATAGGTGAAATCAAGGATGTAACCTTAGTTTTGTGTGCACATCCTGAGATAAGGAGAACTCTCAATATCCAAGTAATTGACATGTGAGTGAGTAACTACTCAATTATTTTGGGAAGGGACTGGAAAGCCTTAACTAGTGGATACCTTTCACTCGATGGCACACATTTATCCATCCCTTAAAACAGAAATCACATTATAGTTCTTAGGGAAGAAAGAATTTCACCTTATATAGAGAGTGTCCCCCAACCTAACATAAATTATCTCGAAGAATATTTAGGGGTGTACTCTATATTTATCGATGAAGGTGATGCTATCCTTGAACCAATTGATTTTGATGATGGAAAGTGGCACATGAATTTTGATGGCTCATGTTCTAATGAAGGTAATTGATCTGACATTATTCTATATTCACCTATAGGAAAAATTCACAATCTCTCTTATTGATTGGAATTTTCTTGTACAAAAAACGTTGTTGAGTTTGAGGCCTTATTTTTGGGCATTGAAAATGCATACAACCTTGGTTGTGGCCACCTTACAGCCTTTGGTGATTCTGAACTTGTTGTGAACCTTGTACGAAAAATTTGCATACCGGACAATAAGTTACTTAAGCATTATACCCAAGTTGTTTGGATGCTAATTTCAAATATGTTATCATTTAACATCACTCATGTTAAAAGGGAACTTAATTCAATGGATGATAGATTATTTGTTTTTGCGGCTTCCCCTACTCGACATCTTTTACCTCAAAGACCTGATTGTACATTGCAATCTCTATACCGCCCTCACCTCCCTGAAAACATAGAATCATGGCAAGTTTTCCCTAGTGATGAAGGTATTTGCGCTTTCATACAAAATGAACCGTTTAAGCCCAAACAAATCATCTTTGTTGAAGATGAAAAATTTCCTAAAGGCTTGACTCCTCTCGAAAGTTCATTTCTGTCAAGTGATGTAGGAAACAAAGAAATACATAAAGAGGAGGAGATGAAAAGGAAAGTTGGTGATACCATTTCCTTGAATATTGGGACATCTGAATCTCCAAAGATCATTAAATTAGGTTCCCAATGTTCTGATGAAGAGAAAGCGAAATTCACAGAATTAATCTGTGAGTTTCAAGATTTTTTTTCCTGGTCATATGAGGATCTTCGTGGTTTTGTTCATTCTCTCATACAAAATGCCATTCCTATCAAAGAAGGGGAAAAACAAGTTAGGAAAAGGCAAAGACCTATCAATCTTGCACTTGAAACCACTATTAGGAAAGAATTGGAAAAAATATTGAAAGATAATATAATATTTTCGGTTAAGTATTCTGAATGGGTTTCAAATCTGGTCCCTGTTCGGAAAACTACCAGTCAGATCAGATTATGTGTCGATTTTTGTGCATTAAATAGGGCAAGTATCAAAGACCATTTTTCGCTTACTAATATGGAGTTGATTTTACAACATGTTACATGGTCTCAAATGATGTGCTTACTTGATGGTTTTTCTGGATATAATCAAATCAAGGTAAAAAGGAATGATAGATATAAAACCACATTTACCACACGTTGGGGCACATTTTCTTATGAACGTATGTCATTTGGTTTATCTAATGCAGGTGCCACCTTTCAAAGAGATATGCAGATAGATTTTGACCATCTAATCGGTAAGATTATCCAAGTTTATCTTGATGATTTGAATGTTTATTCTAAAAAACGATTGGATCATTTCGGTCATCTTATAAAAGTTCTCACGCATTACAGAAATTTTGGTGTTTCTTTAAATCCTTCCAAGTCTATTTTTGGTGTCATGAAGGTTAATCTTCTCGGTCACATTGTTTCTAATTCAAGGATAAGTATAGATCCTGAGAGGATTACTGCCATTCTAAACCTCACTACCCCCACCTCCAAGAAAGAAGTTCAAGATTCCATGGGCATTATTAAGTTTTTTCATAGATTTGTTCTTGATTTTGTTGTCATGGTCAAACGAATCGATAATATTTTAAAGAAAGATCATTCTTTTTCTTGGAAAAATGATGTCGAGAATGATTTCCTTAGGATTAAGAAGGCGATCAGTTCTGCGTCAGTTTTGGTGAAACCGAATTTTAAGAAATATTTTATAGTATATACCAATGCCACTGAGGAAGAAATTTTTGATATCCTCTTGCAATGTGATGACTAGAACAATGAAAAACATGTAGCTTACATGAGTCAAAGTCTACCAGATGATAAGGTCAAATATTCTTATATTGAGAAACATGCTTTCACTCTTGTCAAAGCTATAGAAAAATTTTGCCATTTTATTTTGGGAAAAAATGCACAGGTAAAAGTCCCTTTGCGTGTTGTCAAGTTTCTACTTTCACAAACTTATCTTTCAGGAAAACTTGCACATTGGCTTGCAAAAATTCAGGAGCATGATTTGACAATCATGATTTCAAAGACAATAAATGGACGACTTATCCCTTCACTTAGCTCAACATGTTGAGCCAAGTGAAGAACTAGACGATCAAGACAACCCTCTTTCAATGCTATTTTATATTGAAAATCAAAATCTCTCTATATTTGAGCATCCTTGGTATAAAAATATGGTATATTATTTGCAATATCAAAGGTGCCCATATGAGTTGGATACTCATCAAAGAAGGAGACTTCTCCTTGAATCTTCTAAGTATATCATTCTAGGGGACTCCTTGTTTAGAAGATCCACTAATGGTTTTATACTACGATGTGTAAATTATGAAGAGGCACAAAAAATATTACATGAAGTAAATGGATCATCAACATTTGTCATCCATATTAGTGGCCATTTTTTTGCTAAAGCTATTTCTTTTAAGATCATAAGAAATGGTTATTACTGGCCTTTGATCTTTCATGATTCTTATAAATTTGCAATGTCCTATGATAAATGCCAAAAATTCATTGGTAAAGAACATCTTTCTTCCATGCCTCTACAGCCTATCCTTCTGGATTTCCCTTTTTCAAAGTGGGGTCTAGAATTTATTGGTCTGATCAGTCCTTCATCATGTGTAGGATGTATCTTTATTTTTACAGCCACTAATTACTTTACTAAGTGGACCAAGGTTGTCCCTCTTAGACATGCACGAGATGAACAAGTAATTTATTTTCTAGAGTCTAATATCTTTTCCAGATTTGGCCTTCCATTAGAAATCATTACAAACAATGGTCCAACCTTCATTTATGCAAAATTGACTCAATTTCTGGTTAAACTAGGTGTTAATCATTTCACTTCATCTTTTTATTATCCTTAGGGAAATGGAAAAGCAGAGTCTACTAATAAAAACCTGGTCATAATTATAAAGATAATCATAGAAGACAAACCTCGCTAGTGGGACACACTTCTAACTTATGCTCTTTGGGAAGATCGTACTACCACCAAATCTAATATAGGCTTTACTCCATTTCAACTCGTATATGGACAAGAGGTTATTCTGCCTATTGAATTGGAACTTTCTTCCTTGCGGTTGGTGTTACAGACTGAAGAATTAAATTCTTCATATGTTTCTCAAAGGATAAATACATTGCTATCCTTGGAAGAACAAAGAAATTTTACCTTGGAAAATGTGAAGAGAAGGAAACAAACAATGAAGAAGTATTTTAACAAACGGGCGAAGGATGTTGAATTTAAGATTGATGACAAAGTCTTATTATGGGATTCAACCCATGTTGAGAGAGGGAGACATTCTAAATTCCAAAAGCTATGGTTAGGTCCATTTAAAATCGATTTTATCCTCAACACAAATTCATATCTTCTTAAGGAAATGGACAAATGATTGTTTTCTTACAGTGCCAATGGTTCCCATTTGAAACATTATGTAGAACCAGCTTGACCATGGACTCAATTTTGTGTAAACATGATTGTTGTATATATTTTTGTCTTACGTTTATTTTTTTATTTTTTTCATTTTGGTTTATTGAGTTTAATTTTCTGTTGTTTGTTTGGCATGGTCATCAGAAATAAAGTTGGAACAGTTTTTCCATAATGATGTCATTTTGTAAGTATTGTTGATTAATGAGAACAAGATAGACACAGCTACTACAATATCTTCCTTTTAAGACACTGATGGAATAGATTTTCGATTTCAATATTGTTGTAGTATAGTTGGTTTTGTTTTCTTCCTTGTTTCCACTATCCCTTTCTTCCCTCCATCCTGAGATTGAAGAGCATATCAGAAGCATTCTCCTTGTAATTTTAAAATTGTTGTCAGTTGCATAACTATTTTCTCAACAGTTTCAATCACTTACTTCTACCAGTCGATGGAGCCAAACATTCTAATTTCTAAATCTATCGAGAACAAATTTCCCTGTGGAGTCTCCAGTTTGTTGACGCCTTAAAAAAGCACAACATGAGATCCCTGCCTGCAAATAAGTTCAATGCATTTATACATACATATTATTAATACTAAATAGGTGGGACCCCTTTAGAAAAGTAATAAAAGGAAATGACTCCTCTTGTTAAGATCTCCAAGCTTCGTCTATGATTGCATTACAAGAATAATTTCACAATTGGGAACAAAATAAAAACTTTGGTTCTAATTGTAATTTATGGATGATTGGTTTGCAATTTGATTTGAAAAGAAATGTTTGTGTCGTTAAACATTATTTCCCTTGCTACATATAGACTTTAACACTAAGAGCAAATTGCATGCAAACTTATGTTATATTTGGACAATGGGTCATCATATGGTATGGAATTTCTTTGGAAAATTATATATGTTGTGGATCCTTATGTTGGTTTTAGACTCGACTTTTGGTATTGGAAGTTCGTATAGTAAATTTGCAAAAATAGTTTACATATGTGTAAAGGGTTTATGGAAGCTAGTGTTCTTCACTATGTTGTGGTCGATGACATTTAATAATGGGAGATGGGAAGCAATGTGCATTTATTTCATGTCGCTCTTACCCTATCTCGAGGACGCCACCTTTACTATGTTTTTGGTATTTGTTGTTAGCGCTCTGGGAAATAGAAACTCCACCATTTTCATCCCTTGAGGAAAAGGAGTTGTGTTTTGTGGTTTCCTTAGCATTACTCTTACATGTATGAAACTTTTATCTCTTCATTCATTAAATTTAAACTCGGCTCGAGTTAAAATCATTTTGTTGGCTCTAGAATTTTGCATGCAAAATATATTTTCTCTTCAAAGTTTACAACATTTCTTTTAAAACACTCTCGTTGTGTGAAATCACATTTCAATTTGGGTTTTCCTTGTTTTTTCGTTTGGGCATTTGACCAAATTGAACCAAAAATATAGCTTGACTATGTGTTTGGGTTAGGGTATGAATTGTGTTGCGCCTGAAGAAAACATGGTATTTATTGTGTTGATACAAAGTCTACGGTGTATTATTTGCATTATGGCTGTGAAGATTACGAAAGTTGGCAGTTCTGGAATTTTCTTCGAATTGTTATTAAATAGTTTAAAGGTTGTAGTTCATGGATGTTGGTGATGAAGTGTTATAAAATAAATGGTTTTGTCTTAAATAAGAATTGGTTGAGGGGATTGATTTCTAAATTGGCTTGGCGAACAATGGTAAAATGTTTCCAGCAAAGAATACTATTTTGAACTATAGAATTAATGAATGATATTTTATTTAATAGAACAATAACCATCTTACTCCCCTTCATGATATCACTTTTCACTCACCATATGTCCATCATTTTCCTAATAACATTTAACTCACTTCCCTGTTTTGTTATTATAAATTCATTCAAAAGATTTGGATGATGATTTGAGTGAAGGTTTCAATATGAAGGCATTGTTTTATAAGGGAAGGGATATCCATTTTGCTTGAACATATCCATTTGTTCATTCCCTTCATGATATAATTTTTCATTCATTACAAATCCCCCCATCTTCCCAATAACCCTGTAATTCCCTGTTCATTTACAATTAATTATTAAATTCAGTATTTAGTGGATTATATCAATGGATGGATTGCATATGCTTTTGTTGTGAATAATAGAGCCAACATATTTATTTTATTTAGGTAGAGTATTAGTGAATGGATTGTTAAAAGTTTTTGTATTCTAACTGATAAATTGCTTCACGATGCGTTTTTTAGTAGGGGCAACAATGGCAGAGGTGCAAACTGAGGTAGAGGAAACAATTGGAAAAGAGACCATAGAATTCCATGATTCTCAATACATTTTGACGATGATCCACAAGAACTAAATCATCTTTTTCAAGATAGGTTCTTCAACTTAGTTGGCCAAGGGATTCTCCAATCCCAACTCGAGAGGCATCCTTTCCAGCCACATAAAAACTTCTCTGGTATCCGTGTTCCCCCTCATGTTTCTATCCGGCCATAACCAACTTCCAATGATGGTGGCAAGAGATCATCCATAAACCTACTGCACATCATAATGGTTGGACTACAGTATCATTTCCATTGCCTCCTCCTCCACCTCCATTCTATCCAAATTCCCAAGATGATCGCATTGCTTCACCAGCCCAATACTGACATGCAAGCAAAAGGCTCAAAACTACCATGCCTGAACCAGAGATTGATAAAGGGAAAAAAGTGGCCAATCCCCCTAAATATTCTTAGAATTCCTCAGAATCAGTGTCCTCCCATCTCCACCTCAAAGACAATTGCTCTCATGTCATCAGCGAAATCCATCCTCAAGGTTCCAATCAGCCTAAGGTTGCTACAGAAGGAAGGACAACAAAAGTATCAAAGGAGGGAAACAGTGAAAAGAGGCAAACCGCCTCTCATAGAAAATATGGATTTTGATGTTGTTATTGATATGATAATATACTATATTTTTTTGGAAAACAAGCATATATTTAGACAAAATGTTTTGGACAGTGTGGATATTATCCTATTTTTGGTCAACAATAATGTTTGTTTTTCTTAATGATAAAAATGTTTGACTATTTATATGAATGGGAGTTACAAGGCAAGTGTTTGAGCATATTTTGGGTTTTTGTATTTCACATTATTCCAATTATTGAATTAAATAAAATGGATTAACAAGGAAGAGTCATAATTTAGCAAAGAGATTAGGGGTCCCACCTATTTAGTTATTATTTAATAGATCCATATTTATTTTATTATTATCTATTTGTCTCAAAATATTGGTTAAGCTAACTAAAGATTAACAAAAGAAAGGTAGTTGAACTACCATAAATTGTTTGAATAATAATAAAATCTCAACCAAATGAAGAGACAATGGAGGAGAGAACAAAAAAAGAACTTTTGATATAAGGTATTATTTGTACTTGTGAGATATTTCTTTTTCTTCATTCATTCTGAGTTTACTAGAAAGCTAAACCATCTTGATGACAACAGGGTATTACTGAAGGCAGCAGGATTCAAAATTGAATCATATCTTTCAACAACTTGTTTCTAAAGGTTATGATATTTCTTGACAGTCTGTGTGTTCTTGTTTGTTTATGGATTATATTTCATAACTGATAAATGATATTTTGCAGAGTCAAGTGATAGAATTTTTATGGCAAGATGATCTATATCTTTAGCTTCAGTTTATTTTGTTGTTAGAGTCTTTTTCTATGGTGCCCATCGGAGACTTCTAAATTTGAATTTGGTCCCACCATCGCAGGGGTTTGTAAAGAGAATAGTTTTTTGTATCTGAGAATGAAATGAATATAAAAATCAGATCTCTAATTTCAATTTCACATGCATATCTTAATGATATTGTTCAGATTTTACTTTTATTCTCGTCTCTTTTTATGTACACTCTTCTGTATATCTTTTCTTTCTTTCTTTTACATGGTTACATATAGCATATAAAATCAGCCTTAGTCCCTAGTACATATTATTTGTGGATTAAGATATTGTTTTGGACTAAAGGCTATAAACTCCGGGTGACATTCCCAACTATCTTTCCTTAGCCAGGGAAGATCTGAAAATGTGTGAGTGAGGTTCTTCATACCTTTTCCTCAACACAAGGAACATGACCTTAGTCAACAAAGGTTAGAAAAAAAAATTTGTTCTAATATTGAATATACATAATTTCTCATCAAAGAAAACTACCAGGAAATGACATCATCAATATCAACATGAATCTTTGGCAACTGTGCACACATAGTAACTAAAAAGAAAAAAATGAGTACTACCTACCTATGTCCATGAGCTCGATAAGGAAAGAGATTGTACAACCACATCACACATAGGCTAGTTGTTAGTTTCATTTACATTGCAAAGACTTGCATAAATCATCATAGAATAAAATGTTATATGGATAAATGTTAAATAAATAGACATATCAACATGTACGAAACTCTATAAATACTAAAGTGGAATACATGAATGAGCTTCTCTTTTTTTTTTAGAATAATTTATTCGCTATTGAATAGGGAAATCATGTGAAGGTGTAATGTCATTTGGCTCNCCCCCCCCCCCACCCCTAGCATCACTCTCAATTCCCCATACCCAATCTATCTGTACTGGAAAATAATTGAAAGTGACATAGTATTATTCATGCATAGAAAGTAGCAAAAAAAAATTAAAGGTAAATGAAAGAAAGAATGTGTGTGTAGATGTGTGGTTTTATACATACAAAACATAAAAGATTCATCCATAAGAAGGTAGAAAAAAAAAATTGTAGCAACAAATAGTTTATATTAATAAATTTTATAATCAAAATATGTTTCCATTATTGTAATGTACCTAACCTCCAATATGAGTGTGATCACTTGAAAAATGACTTAGCCTATTGAAACGAAAAAAAAAACTAAAACAACCCCATACATAGAAAAGAAAACCAAGGGGCAGAAGGCCCATAAAATTACAACAAAACAACATTTTGATTTACCCATGTATCTAACAACATATATAAAAACATGAATGCATCCCAATAAGAAGACAAAAAATACACATCATTCAATTAAAACATTTCTATAGTGTAATAATCATATTAAAAACAATGTAGAACATATTTGTTTATAAAAATATAACCAATTGGCTACATACGAAGGATGAACCTCCCAACCATAGGCATTGTTGTTAATTTTCTCTCAATAACAAACCACCCTCAAGATGAGGCTATGAGTCCACAAGCAGATATGGCCCTCCTGGTTCTTCACTCTCCACATTAAGAAACCCCAAACCTAGGTTCTACTCCAACAATAGTTCCAATCCACCAACTCTCTTCCCCAAAAATTGCAAAACCCAAGGAATGTACCTCCTTCATTGCTCATAGTCCCTTAGGATGTACCATTCATTTACCAGGCTTCCATTGCACTCGGTTGGCTAGGAATCTCTCAGTTGGGGACTCTAGGAACTATTAGTTTCTTAAAGAGTGCTCACAACATCCTTCACAAGGCTCTTGAGCCATTTCCTAAATAAAAATATGCACTACAAGATTACAACCCATTTTACAGGCACACATGCCACATTTCTAGCATAAACACAAACCAAAAATGGTTTCCTTCAAGAACAACATGATTGGTGCTCTTCTCAGCACTCATCTCTTCCCTTGTTGCTTAAAATATCCATGTAAAAATTGTCCTCTTTAGTCATACAAATTTCCTTTTCCTCAAGCCAATTGACTACTCAATTTGCCCAATGTTTATTGTGCTTTAGCCCAATGCTCCCCAATAATTATGGGATGTGACTCTCACACCCACCCTCTTACATGAAATCATTGATTGTCTTTTGGAACACACAACGAAAAAATAAAAGGTTTACACAAAGATAATAATTTTAGGAAAGTGGGTTGGATTAATACCCATGAATATTTCCCCCTTGGACCCCCTCTCTCTCGTGGAATCACAACCCCCCATTGTTTTCATTCCTCTCGTATCACAACCAACTATTACTACTTGTAGTAATCATTTCAATGTACATAATACATAGTTCAACCCTTATCCATTTAGTCAATACGAGCTCTCTGTCCCCCAAAACATACCAACTCACCAGCGTAATTAATATTTTCACAATTACATTATAAATTGTGGGGAATAAAACTGGGGATGTAACATTCCTCTCCCCCTTAATTTTTCACCATCCTCAATGCACAATACCATATGGTGTACATACAATTACAAAGCTAGAATATTCATAATTTAATCAACATATAGGCTCTCTGGCCTAATATCACATTGTAATTCTTACCTAAGAACATAAATACATAGGCGCTCTAGACCAAAACATAAACACATAACCATTTTCCATTATCCTACATCTATCATGATTTCCACTAGCTCTCTTCCTCTCAACCTACCCAAACCAAGGAATGTAACCCCTTCATTGTTATCATTTCATCATGTTGTACCCTTCTTTTGTAAAGGTTGACCCAAGGAATATACCCTCTTCATCATCCTCAGTCCATCAGGTTGCACCATTCATTTATTAAGGTTTCTCTGGCACATGTAACTAGGAATCTCACTGTTGGGACCTAAAGGGACTCAATGCTAGGAAAACTACCAGTAAATTATTAACACCAACCTTGATTTTGTAGTGCAACTCACACAAGATTTCACTCTTCAGGTCGGACAACATGATTCTTCTATAGTGCAACTCCCACATAAGAGTTCACTCTTCAATCATGACAACCTATTTCTTCTATAGTGCAACTTCCAAGTAGGATTTCACTCTTCAAGACTGACAACTTGGTTCTTTTGTAATATTGGCAACTTTCTTCTTCTCGTCTCCTTTGGATTTTTGCTTCCTCGATTTACTCACCCTTTAGGCTCAGACATCACTTTCACTTTTATACAGTTTCTTAGGTAATACATCATTTGCCAAGGTGTTGTTGTGCACGTGAATGAAAACTTACTGCTAGATTTACACTAACCTAAAACCTATGGAAATCCTCTCATCTACATCATATGAACACAACCAATATTAGACATCATCATACAATTTCCAATTATAAATTTTCAAATCTGTTTTATACAGAAAAACAAAATTTCCCAAGCATGAGTTTTCTGCTCATTATGTTTGTCTCTTGTAGTTGTAGATAAAAATATTCCTTATGGGATTACATCCCTACCATATCCAAGACCATTTTTCCTACAATTTTCTCAATTTCCATGCAACCAAACAAATTGTTAGCATATCATAACAATTTTCAATTATTAATTTCTCAAATCTATTTTATACAAGAAAATAAAATTTCCCAAGCATGAAATTTCTACTCCTTATGTTTGGCTCTTGCGGTTGTAGATATTAGTCTTCCTTATGGGATTACATCATTTACATATCTAATACCACTCTACCTACAATTTCTCAACTTTCTTGTAGACAAACAAGTTGTTAGTATCTCATGCACAATATCATTTCACTACAACATTTGCATTCAACCCAGGAAGTGATTTTCATAATTATATTAATCTAAAAATTTGATCATTTCCAACTATTATTCATATTAAATGGAATGAAACCATCCTTCCTCACATAGGCATTACCAACACCTAAACTTTTCATAATGTAGTCAAACATTACCAATAAATAAAACCAATCTGTCAATACCCATGGCCACATTTACACAATGCATCCTTGCATTGACTCAGGAATACCATATATCCATGTCACAGATTCCACCATGGTGAGTTGGAAGGTCTATCCAGCCCCTTAACACATTATCCAAACTATCCCATATTTACTTGTTTGATCATTTGGATACCTTCCTCTTCAATCCATACACAACACTAGGAATATAATTCTCGTAGTGCTTTCCCGTGTCGGAAAAGAGGTTGTTGTCCAAACATCGATATACAAGGGAAAACCATTATGCACTTGTATGGTGCTATATCCCTTCCATTTCCAACCACATAATGGCCTCACACATGGCCATATCAAATGGAATTCATTTCTACAGCAGGGGTATGTCCCTTGATTTGACTTGGTTATGATCTCATAACCAATATAACATAATATCCAATTAAATTTTACATAAATGAATTCAAGAATAAAAACAAATTGTACATTCATGGCCCGAGCTATCTTCACACACCAATTCCAATATTAAAATTTGATTGAGATAATTCTTACCTCAATTCCCCTTAAAATTTATGCATCACAACAACCCCAAATGCATATTTGCATGGTTGTTATCAATTTACTTGATGCTACCTGACCAACTAATATTGTTGTGGAAGATTGCAAACTCCCTTTATTGAATTCTTTATTGGCATATTACCATCCTCATTTTTATTCATATAGATGGTTTTCATATGCAACAACATCATCAACATCTACAGTCATGTTATAACAATTTCCCTGGATAGACAATCCATTATTAATCATATTCAAATATCACAACATCATTATTGCATAGATATATATAGAAACAGACTACTCTCATTCCACAATCATTCCATATTCATGTTCAGGCATGCCCACATGCACATATGAACATCAATATGCATTAAACATTCAATCTTATCATGTCTACTCCATGCACATGCATTCTAGATTTATTATATGCACCATGCATCACTTCCATTATGCACTCTAATGCATATTTATTTCATCTTTATTTATTTATTTTTGTTGTTGTTGTAGATGGTTATCGTTGAATTCCTATAGATTCTTGCTACTATATGCTCTTCCATTCTTCTCATCTATGCACCATTGATCCTTGTTCTAAACCTTCTATCCAAGCCCCACTTGTCCATTCTACATTTTCATCCACTAGATCCACTAGTGTTTCCATCTCACAATTTCTTTCTTTATGCAAAGAATCTTGTCCCAACATCTTTTGGATGAAATCCTCAATATTCATAGTGTTGTAACATGAACTACTCCAGTTAAATATTAACACTAAAATCTAATTAACCACTCCCTATTTCCTTGACCCAACCAATCTTGAAATACCATTCTCATTGATTGGCATTGTTGGATATATTGTCATTGATGTCAACTGTCAATATGATGATCTATTGTTAATGATGAATTACCATATATGGGATTGTAATTGATGTCAACAAGTATATTAGTTGAGCAGAAGATGTCAAACAACATGATCGAAAGTGCAAGCTCGGGAGGAGGAGCGAACAGGAGAAGCGAATTGTATGAAGATCAAAGCTCAGAAGGAAGAGCGCATTGCATAGTATATCAGGTAGCAGAAGAAATTCATGATTATTATTGATCACGATAGGATCAACAATGTTCCTATGATAAAATCTCAGGAGGGTTAGCAAAAGAAAAGATCAAAACTCGGAAGGAAAAGCGTAATCTCAGCAGTCATCTGATCAGAATGAGAAGCCTCAATATCCGTCTGATCAAGAGGTTGACCGTGTTGATCGTCTAATATAACGCACATCGATCATGTGAGTGATCGTGGGCCTGAGAACAATTGTAATATCGTGACCGTCAGATCTGCAAGCCATCAACGACAAGAATGAATTGTGGGGAGCGAAAGCAGAATTAAACAACTCGCTAGTTACAAACCGACAATCAGTCCAGATCATTAGATCACACAGCTTCAAAGATCTACGACTGTAGTTAATCCAAATAACGACCAGTTTAAGTCAGATTAAATCGTGACCGTCGGATGTGCAAACGCCAAATCTACGGTAGGGATTGATTGCGAAGATTGAAAGGAAAATTAATCGACTCGCAAGTTGTAATTCCACAATCATTGTCGACCGTTGATCTATTTCAATAATCTCCACAGCCGTCGGATCATCTTAATGTGGAAGGATAGGATAAGCGGGGCTAAAAGGTTGAGATTTTGATTAGCCAAATACCCATCAGTTGTCGGATTAAAACTAATTCCTGTCAGTCGTCAGATCATGTTAAAGTGGAAGGGCATGATAAGATACAAGATTTGCATCGCAGATGGATCAAATCGTCGATCCTAGATCCTGATCGAATGAACATCCTTCACTATGGGTCTAAATATGTGAGGAACTTATGCTTCGTCAGTTTGAGATTTGAAATACCCAAAGCCCAGAAATCCGAAGTAAATAAGGATCACTGGATTTGGAGAACAAACGAGGATCATTGGATTAGGACTATTGGTTGGTAGACCATGTCAGCAAGGACGTGTGGGAGATCCACATCAGTAAACCTCATCAGTAAGGATGCTTGGAAGACCACGTCAACAAGTACACATGGCATAATCAGAAGATGACAAGTGTCAAGAGGAAATTGGCTCATGCCATGTCAACAAGTGACGTAAGCGAGTTACGTCACTCCGGGAGAATTTCTTTAGGAGTTTAAAATGTCAAAAGTTATGAACTCCCGAAGGATGAAGATCCGAAGTTGCTCTCAGTCGTTGATCTAATAATACACCAGGAGTTTGGAAAGATGTTAGATCCAAGAAAAGAGCATGTGCCACATGAGGATCCACGTCAGCAAGACTACATCAGCAATGACACATGGTGCAATCAGACATTGACAAGTGTCAAGTTGATTTGGAATTTCAAGTACGTGAAAATCATGAATATTTGTGACACGTGGTAGCTACTCTGCTTGTGACACATCATCAAGTAACATAAGCAGTTACGACACTCCGGGAGTTTTTTCTTTGGGTGTTTTTACCACTGCAATCGCCCAATGTCTCGAAGTCATGAATGTCGGAGACCATATGTGGACACGAGATGTCTTATCTAAAAGATCACTTCGAGAGCATTCCTGATCATTGATCTACTACAGTGGAAGGATAGTGTAAGCAGATGCATTAGTCGACAACAAGTGATGTCCACCGTTGATGACTTACACAACAGGAGGGTACATGTCAATGGATCATGGACTCCGAGTGAAATGCTCCAGGAGAAAATGAGAGTTTGAGAATTAAAAGTCTCGAATGTCAAAGTACCAAAGTGGACATAAGTCGTATGATCTGAAAGATCGCTTCAGGAGTGTTCACAATCATTGATCGAGAAAGGGACATGCGCCAGCGGATTGTCATCTCTGGAAGATTGACGATTTGAGGAAAGAGGGTGTTGAGATCTGAAATCTCCGAAGTCCGGAGACCTAGAGTAAATGGTGGCCATACATCTCATTGCTTGATTAAGTCCTAGCCGTTGGATTAAGAAATGAAGTATGAGTGTAAGGATTAACTCCAACCATTGATCTAGTTCCGAGATGTAATGTGAGTTGTCCGATCTGTTCGGCGATATCGTATTCGAGAGATTTGAAATGTTGGAAGTCACGAAGACCCAAAGGGAAAAGTGTCAAAATTCCGTCAGCCATCTATCTCGTTAGAAGATTGAATCGTGACCATTGATTTGATAAAGTTCTCAAGAACTCATTTGGCTTAGCATCTAGTTATCGCCGATGGTCATATGATATAAGAGTTTTAAAAGGAAATCGTTATATGTCGTTATAGTTGGTAAAGCCCGTGGTTCTGTAACGCATGGTCATATATGATGGTTTGAAGGAAGCACCTCCACAGAATCTGGTCTCTGTGAAAATAACAGATTCGGGATCGAATTTAATGGATGGAATTTATCCATAAGTGATCAATTTACGAAAATACATCACAGTGAAAATAATAATAGAGATTATTGTTAAGTTAATTAAAGAGGTGCGTTGGTCCAAATGAAGGGACACAGTGTTTCACACTCACGATTTTTTTGAAGAATATATAAACATGAAAGAGTGGGAGAAGAAAGTGTCTATGTACTTCAGAATAGAATATCAAAAGATGAAGCAGAGTCCAAGAAGATATTAGAGGAAAGAAAATGTGAATTACAGAGAGAAGATGAAATGCGGTGATGAGTGTTTTATGGTATATCTCTAATTATAAGATAGATTTGATTCTATATGGATCACTACTACTGGAGTTGAATAAACTCTAGTTGGATCGACTGGGTTCTATCAGCAAGTTGGGTCTTGCTATTGGAAAAACAGGACCGTGGAGCAATAAAATAAAACAAATGTGGAAACAAAACACAGAAGATACACAATACAATAGAGACACAGATTTACGTGGTTCACCCAGTGTGGGCTACGTCCACCAGAGAAATTGCCAGGTCCTTCCTTTATTATTATCCAACACATGAAGGGATACAACCTACAATAAACCCGTTGTAACTTCCTCTTCTTTCTCTCAGAGTCTCCTATCTCAGAATACAATATTCAACATCAACCATACACGCAATACATTTCCCTCATAAAAGAGGGTTTCCTTCTAGGGAAAAAAACCCTAACATAATCTCTACCGTTAGATCCGCGACCTTATAATGAACGGTCCAGATTTACAATGAAATTACAATATACATTTACAAGGCAATTTTTCCTCCAGGGGATTCGTCCCCAAACCCCCAGCCGAGGGGATAGCCCCCCCAGACCCCACAGAGGGGGTACCCCCCCTCTGCACTCCCCCGCATGGAAGAGTGTGCATACTTCTAGGGTGTAAATACTTCATGGGGTATAAACACGACTGAAAGTAAAAGACCTTTGAATCAGGAAGATAATCAGGCTCCACAACCAACAATCTCCCACTTGGAGACTGATCTCAACAACTCCACCGCTGATGTATATGTTGGTTTCCAAACCTTCTTGGACCTGGAAAATTTCTCATCTTCATATTCATTCTTGAAGACCAACTGAAACTGAGCAGTAACTCAGTTTCTCCCTGGTTACTCCCTTTGTTAACATGTCTGTAGGATTCTGGCTAGTGTGTATCTTTTCCAACTTCAAATGTCCATCTTCCAAGGCGGATCATATGAAGTGGTACCTCAACTATATATGCTTAGTCTTTGAATGGAAGGTTGAGTTCTTTGCAAGGTGAATGGCACTCTGACTGTCATAGTACAACCTGTTGTTCTCCTACTTCTTTCCCAATTCCTCCATAAACCTCTGTAACCAAATCATCTCTTTTCTAGCCATTGTAGTAGCAACATACTCTGCCTCTGTTGTTGAAAGTGCAACAACCTTTTGCAGTTTCGAAATGCAACTTGTTGTTGTTCCACCTATAGTAAAAACATACCCTATGGTGCTCCTCCTGCTCTCTTTATCACCTGCCATATCTAAATCAACATATCCCTGTAGAAAAGTCTCTGAACCTCAAAAACATAATGCATGAGTAGTAGTACCTTTCAAATACCTAAGAATCCACTTTACTACCTCCCAATGTTCTTTACCTGGATTGTTCATATACCTGCTCACAACTCCCACTGCATGTGCAATATCTGGTCTTGTGCAAACCATTGCATACATCAAGCTACCAACTGTTGATGAATAAGGGACCCTGGACATGTATTCTATCTCCTCCTATGTCTTGGGACACATTTCCTTAGTTAATTTGAAATGGCTGGCCAAAGGTGTACTAACTGGTTTTGCATTCTGCATTCTAAACCTCTCCAACACCTTCTCTATGTACTCACCCTGAGACAATGTCAATATGTGATTTTTTTTTGTCTCTTGTTATTCTCATGCCAAGGATTTTCTTTGCAACACCCAAATCCTTCATCGCAAATGAATTGGATAATTTCTTCTTGAGCACATTTATATCCTACATATTAGACCCTACAACAAGCATGTCATCTACATACAATAGAAAGATAATAAAGCTTCCATTTTATATCTTTTTAAAATAAACACAGTGATCAGAATGACATCTACTATAACTCTGTTCTGTCATAAACCTGTCAAACTTCAAATACCATTGCCTTGGATCTTGATTTAGGCCATACAAGCTCTTCTTCAACCTGCATACCAAATTCTCCTTCCCTTTGACCTCATACCCCTGTGGTTGTTGCATATAAATCTCTTCCTCCAAATCCCCATGGAGAAAAGATGTTTTTACATCTAACTGTTCAAGATG
>ML804908.1:68671-78873 GCA_009831015.1 Picea engelmannii | reverse complement strand
GAAGTGACATAAATGGTATAAATAAACATCATTATACATTCATTTGATACAAGTCGAATTTCAGAGAGAAGAAGAAGTAAAAGAAGGCCGGATTTCAAGGGAGGATGAAGTCTTTTGGTGATGTGTTCTAAGTATCAACAGTTACATGGTTCATGGAATCCAATTCCACTTTTTATTGAAACTTCATGGAGAAACCCGATGCTCCCCGAGAGAAATATTGATGTTTATATTGGTTAAGATACAAGCAGAAACCTCACAAGGATAAAATATCCCCTTGCATTTTTATAGAATTGGTACTCCTCTGTATTGTCTTAAAGATAATCTTGATATCCTCATATATTAAAATGGGGAAGTACTAAATAGAAAACCACAATCTTTATCACTCAATAAAAATGTAAAATATTGTTTATTGGAAAGTAATATATTCACAAATAAAGTTCATGAGAAGAGGACCGAGAATATTTCAAATACAAAAATTCAATATACAGAGAAAAAGTAATCATAAGATGAAAATAAAACATTCCTCACATCCATCACAATATCATAAATTTTGATCACATTCATAAGACAGAAAGATAGAAGTCCACATTTGACAAAACTTTAAAAGATTGTTTTATTCAAAATAATAGAGAATGTGATAGGTGAACTTCAAAAATCCCATGCTCAATAAACTTAGAGTTCAAGAAATCATTAAAGTTCCACCCTGAAATAGTTCCTTGGGAATTTCAAAAATAATAATAGTATGTTTACAAATAAAATTGAAGTACGTGTTTGTCCAAATGGACTAGGATGGGGCTCTTGTGGACCATAAAAGAGAATGGAACATGGCAGGACCTGAAAGAATAAAAAGAGGAAAATTGAAAATTGGTTATGTGTTTCAAGAATGAAAGTACATAACTGGATGATTTTTGAAAGAGAAGTATAAATAATAGAAGATTATGAAAAGCGATCAATTTACGCATTGTGATGAATTTCTCTCCCTCTCTATCTGCTTACCGAGGTGCCTTTTGTATTCTCCTTTGTTGATATTCCTTGACTGGTTTTAACTACCACTTCTTGATCTAATTCAATTATTTTGATTAAGGAATTATTTAACCAACTTTATGTATAATCTCTCATAGGAGAAACAATTATCTCATGCCTTACTTTTATATCGAATAATGAATTTCATAGATCTCAAAAATCAATTGAAAGTTGATGTAAAATGCCTTCAACATATTCATTCTTCCTCACATAGATAACTGACCAACTTTCAATCTCTAACTCTGAATATTCGGTCAAACTATTAAACTTCTCAGCTGATGCAGCTTTCAATAATTCCATTTTTTCTTCAAATTGTTCCTTCGTCATAAATGTAGAATTTAAAATTAACTTTGGGTCATCGACTTCTCTAGTTGTTCCACTATATCCAACTCAATTAACTTTATATATGATTCTCCCTTTTTGACACTTATAGTGTCACAATCAACCAATATTTCTTTTAAATATTTGATTCTTTTGATTCAGCATGTTTGGAGTTGTTTAATGTGAACTCAGAAAGAAAAGTCTCTTCTTTCTTTTCAAATCACTCATATTTGAAACTTTCATAACAAAGTGGTCAAAACTCCTTTATAAAATTCCTCATCATTTTCGAGGTCAATCTATAGATATTGTCTCAAATTGGTGATTCTAGATCCCAAGGAAATAAAATTGTTTTCCAGTTGGCATGTCTCAAGAATGAGATAGATTCTCTTCTTAATATCATCTCCAACATATATTCTTACAGCAAGAATTAATGTTGATGTTCCTCTGAAGGTTTAATTGGATTATGGTGTTCCATAAGAGATTTTCCAGAGTTGCATGATAGCAATTGGGTTGGAAAATATGGGAGGTGGAATTATAGCATTCTCCAATTCTCTAACTCTCTTTTAAAATTGTTTTTTCATTCTTCATTTCATCAACTGACATTTTAAGGGTTTCACTCGTGAATTCATGAATTCGTACAATTCTCGACAGTGGAATTCCATTTAGGTAAAGTTCTGAGCTCGAATTTCCTTGAACATTTGTATTCTTTGAATGAATTTTTTCAAAGACTAATTTATTTGAACCTTTATCAAACATACAATTATGCAAGGTTATGGATTCTTTTCAAAAAGAATTTCCTCCTGTGTGGAAAGTTCCATCGCAATTTCTCTTCATTTATGAACTCTTTGTTCTTCATCACAGAATTCTTTGTGCTTAATGTTTACATCCAAATCCATGTCTTCAAGATAAACTTCATATTCAGGTATGACCTCATTCACCCCTTACTGATTTGTTTGCCTTTTTCTCTTACTGGTCATTGGAAGTTTATGAGGTCTCTCCATACTTCCCTTAAGATATTTATGATCACCTCCATCATCAAAATTTCCAGTTGAAGATTTATTTTTCTCTTAAGATGAATGTTGAGGGATTTTTTTTGGTAGGGTGATTCTTTATGAAATTTTTGAAGATCGAGTACTCATTTCATTTACAACTCTTCCATTTGTCGATGTTGATTAGTAGTGCTAAAATAGTTTCAATGTCCTCCATAAGAATTACCTGAAGGTTTTGGTTGTCGTCTTCCTTCTCTCCAAATAGAAAAGTATTTGCATATGAGACATTGTAACACTAGAATGGTTCATGAATTATTGGTTAGGGTCAAACCCTTTAATTTCATCTACCACCTTTAAATTATACTGATCAAATTGAACTGCATATTCATCAATGTTTGCAACATTCTTTAATGTTATTTCACCAATTCTCCATGTCAAGGGGATAAATTGATTTTTCCTCCTTTCATGGAAGAAATGAGCCCATAATCCATACTATTTACACACTTCAACTATGAATATCTTGTTTCATACATAATATGAGAGGCAAAATGGCCTTTCTCAAGAACAATAAATCCTGATAACATTGTAATGTTTCATCGCTTCAAAACTTCCTCTTTTATCCAGAAATGTTTATTCCTCTAAAGAAACTCTTGATGTTTTGGGTCCAAATATGATTTTCTTAAAAGAAGAAACAAATGAATAGTGCACTTGATAGAAATGATACATGGACTTTTGATTCCACAAGGCAATGTACCATATATGAACTGGGTCAATTTTTCAATTGACTTGTTTGGCTAGATGCAATCCATTGAAAATATGATAGTATGTGATAGCAAAGATTAAGTATGAGGAAATATATAATTTCTTTCTCTTTCTAAAATTTGACAATTGAAAAGAAAGTTCACCAGAAATAATCTTTGCGCAGTTGAAAATTGATTTTTCATGAATGGAGAAATATAGAATATATAGTGCCAAATGAGGAACAATAGTCGTCGATTCTTTCCCAACTACTCTAGAAAAGATCCATGCCATTTATCAGTAGGGGGTTTTCAACAGATTGACCTGGATGGCTGATAAATATTCTGGCATCAATGTTGGGTCTTCAAGATATTCCTACAAAATCTCGAGTCCACCATTTCTTTCCTTCAAAACTTATTTGGCTTCATCCCCTTTGAAATTCATGATTGGTTCCAAAAGTTTAAAAAATATTTTGAAGACAGAAGGACTTAAAGAAATTGGGGATTCTCCTTGAAGTTGAATATTCCTTTAGTTATTATCAAACTTATCTATGTACAATGAAATCAATTCTTTGCAGTCGAAAACCTCTAGATCACAACCTACTAAAGCAATCATGAACGTCCAAATATGATTAGAATATCTTTCTAAAGGCTGCAATGATTAGCAATACTTTTATTCTCTTGATCACTAGAGATTTTGATCTTCTCATCCAAATATATTGAGTGTATATTTGCAGAAGCTCTCATTTCTTCTAGTTATCATGCTTAATGAAGTGGGTGGATTGATGTACAGTCAATTTATAATGTTAATTTCAAAGTAATCCCTGTTACCATAATATACCTTGAAGCTATTTTTTGAAAGAATGATTAATATAAATTGAGTTTTAATTAATAGAGAATTGTCTCAAGAAATTCGTCAATAATAAAAACCTTTTAATATTTTAACCACTTGTTATTTTTCATAATATTTGCATTTAATATTCCTTGGGGAAAGTGAAAATATGAGATGAGGATTTACCACGAGGCGATGGAGGATTGAATGTATGTGAAGATATGGTGGAGTGAGCTTAGACCCATGGACCCACGATGAAATCTCAAGAAATTACTAATTATGAGACATGGATCGGTTGTATGGAGGGGGGAGTTTTGAAGAATTATAATATGATCCTCGAACTCGCAGTGAAGTGTTGAAAAATTAGAAGTATTGAAATATAAAGAGAGAAATGAAGTATGAGAAAATGACTAAGTATCATGAATCAGACGAATGTAATATTTGTGGTGATAATCAAGTGAATTGGGCAAGTGACCTGAACCTGTGGTGAAAAATTGAAAAAGTACTAAGTATGGTGCGAAATGATGACGATGGAACATGGCAGTGCATTTTGGTAACAACGAAACTTTGGACTTGAATGAGAATATGTGATGAACCTTCAAAAGACTCAAAATAATATAAGTATGGTGTGAAATGTAAAAGGAATACAACAGTGCATTTGGGAGGAGGCATATCTTTGTACAAGGATGAAATTGACGCATGAACCTATGACAAAACAAAAATAATTCTGTGGGAAATATACAAGGGAAGATTTATGAAAGACTTAACAAACTTTTGGATCAATGAGAACTTGGACATTCTTTCATGTTTTCCTATGGATTACCTTTCCAATTACCATACTCATGATTTAATCTAATTTAGCATCCAAAAGTTATGGCTTCCTAAAATTCTCATTCTACTCAATGGTGTCCTTCAAGTCCACTAGTCACCTTCCTACTGATTCCTTGAGGATCCTTTGGATCAAAACTAAATTATGAGTGGATATGTGGATTCTATGATCCAATATATTTCCAATGACTAATTTCTTTCTCAATTTTGATCAATAAGCATAAATTTATAAGAAGTCAAATATTTCCAATTTACCCCTTTGTGAACATTTCACCCTTAGAGTGAAGATAATCTCAAACAACCAATGTTGCCACTTACAAAGGAAAATATGCTGGTAACCAAGGAATTTTTTCTAAGAGACATAGATAATAATGTTAACGTTGTATTCACAACAACTCTCATACTATCAAATTGATGCTCCAGTCAAAATCTGTAGCAATCTAGAAATGATAATTGACATTATTTCTATATATCTTCTATTTAAATAGGAACACTTGTACATTTTAACTTATCAACCAGGGTTTCTAATGACGTGTGAGATGTCGTGCACTGTATGTGTGGGATACAAATTCTTAACTTGCATTAATGTTTCTAGCATGCTTCTACATAGAAAGGAAATTGCATCACTACACTACAAAAATCCAAAGTTAGCTCAATCACTCTTGGCAGTGATCATGTACTTGAACATCGATCATGATAACCCTGTTGGCACTAAGAAATCACCAAGAACGAGAAACATGTTGTCACCAAAGAGACACCAAGCATGATTTGGGAACTTCCTATTTCCATAAACCATATCTCTCATTGTTGGCCAACTTTGATAAGAAATAAAACTAATCTAGGAATTGAAATGCTATTGCATAAAGGAAACACACAAAACTCTTCAGGAAAACAAATCACACTTGAAAAATGAAAATTACTTAAATTGAAATTATTAAAAAAGGGAGAATTAAATTACCCAACACCCTGTTCTCATGGAGTGAGATCTGCCTCCAAGAATAGAGCAACAAACTTAAACTACAACAGCATAAACTAGTTAAACACTAACATAAAGATGAGCAAACTATAATCTAGTTTGAAATTTGGATCTGAAGAACTGGTAATTTATTCCATCACAAATTTGGAAATTGTTCTAAGATTCCTCTTTCTTGGAATGGAGATGGCACTCTATTTTATACATAATATTTCTTGAAAATAAAAATCCACTTGAAGATACGATATTCCTAAGTGATTACAACAATTTTCTAAATTTAAAACTCATAACTGGATTGTTCCAAGATGCTAGCTAGCCCCATCGAATTTCGAATACCATGGGATGTCAAATTCATGATTAGTTGTGTGGGTTACAAAAAATTTCTAAAAATACATCAAATATCCATGACGATGCTGGAATTCATTTTCCTCTTGAACTGTAGCTATCAAAATGGATTTGGATCCCACAAATATAGGGAAAAACGTGTTTGTAGACATGGGTATCTAGAAATATTATATCCAGTGTTTAAAACAATATATCTCATCTTCTATGAATGTCCCCAAATGGATATAACACCAAATTTGTGGCTCCTCCATTAATTCTTTGACTGTAAGCTTGGATACCTTCTAATTGTTGTTGAGTTGATTATTGGGTGCTCAAACTTGTGGCATTTTATTAATAAATTCCAAAGTAGAATTATCTCCCACCAATTCCTCCAATATTCTGGTGTTGGTTCCATGAAAGCAATGTGTGGTCTCATAATATAATCCTCTTATATAGCTTTGAACCATCGTCCTACATCTATATGTCATTTATGCCAAATATTCATTAAATGCACGTACTGGAGCCAAGCAATTTGTCTTCTTGAACCTAAAAGGGGACTTTGAGCAATATCAACTTGTAAACCTACAACAACTTGTCGACACATCAGCCATGACTTCAAAAGTAAATACAAAATATGGTATTTCTCCCTATTTTTAATAAAAGCTTAATGAAATACTAAGAAATGGGATGGAAAACACTTTGAGCCTATATCTTGAACATGAGCATTAAAATAGGCTAATACATGGTTATGGATGAACATAAAAGGATTAAAAATGAGGAAAATATGATATTAAAAGATGGTAATTTTGTGACTCATCAACAACTTTTCCCCTTTGCACTTTCTCCTAGCTTAGCAATTTTAACCATGTTCATACATCCCTACACCAAATCCTTTGGGATTTTGAAAGAAGCTCAATTGGGTATGATCAATACTACCTTTTGAACAATATGTCAAAATCTCACCTTCATTCGAACTTCAGGCTAATAGTTATGGCTCGTAAAAAAAAATAATGTTTACCCATTTTTATCCCCGTATGCTACATGTGTATTCCTTCTCTTCCTGTACATTTTTATGTGCCCAAATTCTAAATCTAGTTCCATGGATGACTTCTATGGTCTATAATATTTCCATCGACGGCTCTTGGGCCCAAAATTGACTTTAGATCAAGAATTTATGCCCTCTAGAAGTAAATTGGTACTGAAAATATACTTTGTATTGTTTTCACTATAACTTTCTCATACAAGCTCTGTATTGCACCTAGAATAGATCACTAGAAATTTCTCTCTGAGATTTTTTATTTAAGCTTTAGAGACATGGAGTACCATGGGTACACCCTATTCTTGTAACTTTTTACTTCCTAAAAACGTTTTTCAAGGCCTCAAAAATCCCTTGCAAGATTATGACCTACAAAAGCACTATAATTTTCCAAAAAAACACATCAACCTCTTAGCCACCCTGGGCCTACCTCATCAACCTCCATCAACTTCTCTCTCTCTCTCTCTCTCTCTCACACACACACACACACACACACCTTTTTCTCTTACCTTAAATACATTTTATAAATAATAAAATGTATTTATTTATGGGCCCACCCCTATCGACTTCCCACCTGGCACACATATGACCTCAGATGGGACAAGGTTCCCACCTTTTCTATAACATCTCTACCCAACATCCTTTTATTGGCCGTGGGTATGGGCAGGTCCCATCCCACACCATTTTCCTTATCACGTAAACTTGCATGCTCTGATATTTGGATAATGAAGATCATCATGGAAGATCAATAGTGGACGGTCCATTTCGCATCACCAACCCAAAAATGGTTTCCTTCAATAACAACACGGCTAGTGCTCTTCTTAGCACTCAAATCCTCCTTTACTACTAAAAATCTCCATGTAAAAATGGTCCTCTTTGGTTGTACGAATTTCCTTTTCCTCAAGCTAGTTGACTATTCACGCTTCCCATTTTTTATTGTACTTCACCCCCATGATTCCTAATAACTATGGGATGTGACTCTCACACCGACCCCCTTAAATGAAATCAATGATTATCTTTGGGAACACTCAACAAAAAAATAAAAGGTTTACACAAAGACAAAAATTTCAGGAAAGTGGGATGGATTAATACACGTGAATATTTCCCCCTTAGACCCCCTCTCTCTTCTGGAATCATATCCCCCCATCATTTTCATCCCTCTTGTATCACAACCAATGATTACTACTTTTATTAATCATTTCAATGTACATAATACATATTTTGTCCCTCGACCATTTAGTCAATATGAGCTCTCTGACCCCTAAAACATATCGACTCACCAGCCTAATTATTATTTGCACAAATACATTATAATTTGTAGTGTAAATGTGTTTAACCTACACAGAATAGATCTAGCTAAACAATAACACACAAATTTTCAGAGAGAAATTGAGAAAGAAGAAGGAGAGAAAGACTGAATGAATTCTCATTAACTGTATTCCACACTCAAAGAGTGAATAATTTACAATAGATATAGGATAAATGAGTAACTAATGAGCCATAGTGGTGGTCTAGAGTGATATTGAAACACACCAGCAGTTACAGGAGTGAACTTCCACCTAGTCTAGTTGTTGGGTATGTGTTATATTCTTTGCATGAGTAGTAGTGTCTGAGCGTCTGCGCCGGGCGCACAGGGGGGTTAGAGGGGGGGTGCAGGGGGGCGGAGCCCCCCGCATGGGGGTTCAGGGGCAGCGCCCCTGAAATTTTTTTTTGCACCGGATGACATATTTCCGTGATGACATATTTCCGGAACGACATATTTCCGAGACCACATGATATTTAGGTGGTTTTTCGGCACATGGTTTTTTTGCCGGTGGTTTTCTATTTCCGGTTAAGGAATTAGGGTTTTGGACTAATCCAGGTCATTGGGTTAGGGTTTTGGATGCCACTGGCTCCTATATGTATATTGTATTGTAAACAATGTAACACAATGTATGAATATAGTATATGCTGGTTTTTCCGGTTTGGGTTTCTAGGTGAAAAATCTCTATGTAATGTTTGCATTTGCCATTGTATCTTTTATGTTATTTTCTAAATATCAGTTTGTAGTAGGTATTGTACAAGGTTAGAATTTACATTTGGTATCAGATCTTTATTGGCTTCAGGGGGACGCCTTTGTCGTCAAGGGTTTGGCTCGGGACTGTGATAAGCCTTGTTACAGTGGGGGATCTGCGGTATTGTTTTTCAGGTGAAAAGAAATGGCAAGCAATTTGAAGATGGATATCGAGAAGTTTAATGGGAAAAGCTTTGAGCTATGGAATCTCAAGATGGAATATCTTTTGGTGGATAGAGATCAGTGGATCGTGGTAGATCCAGGTACGACACCTACAGTAACTTCTGCAGATGACTGGAAAAAGACGGATCAGAAGGCAAAGAGAACAATTCGACTGTGTCTCTCTGATTCAGTATTACTGAATGTGTTAGAGGAAGCTACAACCAAGGATTTATGGGAAAATTTGGGGAAGTTGTATCAGTCTAAGTCCCTTGTAAATAAACTATTCCTGAGAAAGAAGTTGTATAACTTGAGGATGAGAGATGGAGACTCGGTGGCAGAGCATTTGAATGCCTTCAATACTATGGTAAGTCAGTTAGTATCTGTTGATATTAAAATTTCAGATGAAGATAAATGTATTAGTTTGTTGTGTTCTTTACCAGACTCGTGGGATAGTCTGGTTGTGGCCATATGTAGTAATACAACTTCTTTGAAGTTTGAAGAAGTGGTCTCATCCTTGTTGTCGGAGGAGATGAGACAAAAGAATATGGAAGGACATAGCACAGATGCATTATTTGCAAGAGGACGTTCCCAAGAAAGAAATAAATCTAATTTCTCAAGTGGGAGATCTAAGTCTAAGGGTTGATCTAAATCTCCTGGAAAGTTTGGAAGGGTATATTGGAGGTGTGGAAACGAAGGGCACTACAAGAAGCGGTGTAGATCCAAAGTTGAGAAAAAGAAGGGATCTGAAGAATCTTCTTCTACAGAAGAAAAGACCTCCAAGGAAGGAGGGGATGTGTACTTGGCCTCTTCAAGCACACATGCAGATCATGAGGCATGGTTGATTGACTCATGTGCATCCTTTCATATGACTCCCCACAGGGAGTGGTTCTGCGAATATGAAAAGTATGATGGAGGTAATGTTTT
>ML804908.1:0-16455 GCA_009831015.1 Picea engelmannii | reverse complement strand
CAGCAGGGCCAAATTATCTAGGGTTTCAGTCATCTAGTGGGGTGCACCATTCAGTGGGGGATTTCAGATCTACAGAGATTGAGAGGGATCTTGGAGATTCGGTCACCTGGGTTGTTCTTACCATCACCCGATCTATCAGTTGGCATATTTATCAGGGTGATTGGACACTTTTGGCAACAAGGCCGAGTTATTGAGGGTTTCATCCTTCTATTGGAGCGTGGCATTCTTTAGCTAGAGAGTTTGGCATTCAAATCTACTTGTATTGATCTTCATTTCTCATTTAGCCTTTGGAGGCATATTTGTATTAGCGAGAGCATTTTGTAGCAGCTCTCTTATCTATTGTCTATCTTCTTGGCCATCTATTGAGCATTCTAGATCGACATCTTCATTGTAGTTGGTTTCTCTATTTTATGAATAAAGAAGAATTGAGATGTTTTGGCTTGTCTATCTTATTGCATATGGTTGAGGTATGTTCCATGGTTATCTCTTTCTGTTATTTGTTTCATACACACATATAAACACATCTAAAAGGTAGATCAACAAAGTGTTTGACGAAATACCACAACTAGAAAAAGGTTTTAAAAAGACACCAAAACAATGATGATCCTTTCATAATGGCTTGGGATCATTACAGTGGTATCAGAGCTTAGACTCCTGCCAGCCTGAGGGATCTTCTATAAGGAAAGATGGGGTCTACAGATTTTGTTGGAATAGTTGTGAGTTGTGAAATAGAATAGCATGCACTTTGTGAGAGACTTGGGCCTCTAATAACGCTCCAAAAGTTTATATCCATGAAAAACCCCAGTTGGAGCGAAGATGAAGTGGCATATTGGACCAGCATAGCAGAGGGAGGCAGAGCCAGAGCCACTAGATGGAAGGAAGCACAGAGAAACCCCACACCCATTAGGAGCACGGAACTTTGCTACAGTTGCAAGGTGCCTTGGGAACCAGATCATAGGTGTAGGGGTAAGGGTAAGAAGCATATCATTGAGGTACACTATGATAGTGATGATGAGGATTCGGAGCAGTTCGATGATGATAGTGACTCTTGCACAGAGACTAGTGATAGTGACTCTACCTCAGAGGATAGTGATGATGACTCTTGCACAAAGGCTAGTGATGCTTGCACGCTTGAGGAGGATGATGACCCTTGTGTAGTGGATAGGTAGTTGGATGGACAGGATGATGGCACTAGTATCTCAACAGACATGTCACATACCATTGATGACCTTACGCCTCAGCAGAGTGATGACACTAGTGAGGATTCACACGTGTTAGCACCTAGAGATGATGATCTTCCTATGGGGGCTGTGACACATCTATCACTTGTTCAGACACCCATGATAGCCACGTCACATGAGGAGATCAGTGGCATGATAGGTATGATGGATGAGCTTAGTGTGAGGGATGCACACCATGGACAGGTAGACCCACAGGTCCAGGAGGAGGTACAGGACGTACAGGGAGATGACCTCACACATACAGGTCAGCCAGAGGAGATGGAGTCACAGCTATTCGAGACTCCATTGGTTGAGCAGGTTGCAGAGGCTGATAGATTGATGGAGCACTTATTTCCAGGATCGACCTGCATTGATGAGGATGCACTCTTTAGTATTCAGGATGACCATAGCATGTGTTTGGACATAGCTATATGGGATCCAGGCACAGATGATAGTAGTAGGTTGAGTGCACAGGAGGATATCGCTGCTCATACAGGATACAGTGTGATTCAGGGGGAGATAGCACCTAGTGATGGGGTGCAGTGGCATACAGGAGTACCCAACAACACAGTAGACAGTGGACAATTCAGCACGTCATTGTATGCAGAGAGTGTTTTTGGGGATTCTAGAGTTGGCACTAACAGGACTGACACTAGTAGTGAGGGGTCTGAGATGGCACCTCAGCATGACCATGATCAGGGGTCACACCACTTAGTAGCACAGTTGAGAGTTAGTGAGACTATGGTCAAGGTAGCCACTAGACGTATTGATGACATGCATGCAGTGATGGCAGATTACTATTGGAGAGCATCAGTGGCACAGGGTAGCTCAGATGGAGGATTTTCCATGGATGATTTTCACACTCTCCAGGAGAGAGTGTCTATGTTGAGGACAAACTACCAGCAGTTGCTGACAGACAGGGATTATCTACTGAGGGTTGGTGAGATGTATCATGAGGCTCTAAGGGAGCAGGAGTTGGAGATGGACTGACTCACTCAGGAGTTGGAGAGAACTCGAGGATTCTTGAGAGGCACACAGGCTGCTCCTCAAGAATTAGAGTCTAGATCAGATGAGTCTCTTGAGGAGATCCATCGGAGATCCACTTCATCTGTCTCAGTGGACACTCAGATGTATCAGTCAGTCACATTGATAGAGGATGTTGATGATCTAGCAGAGGAGCACCAGTTGATGGGGGACACTTCCATTTCTGTCTTAGGAGTGGTTGACCTCCATGTAGAGGTTGATCCAGCAGCACACCCCAGATCTATGATGTGGCATGAGTCTACGGGAGATGACATGAGTATGTCGGAGAATATAGTGATGAGTGATAGTTCACAGAGACATGTTGAGATATATGATGAGATTCAGAGGGGTATAGTTCCTTGCAGAGAGGAGACACACCTAGGGGAGTATGCATATGTCACTCATTTGCAACATCACATAGTCATGGGGGATCACCTTCACCATTTCAACAGCTGCATGAGAGATGAGAGAGGGAGGTTGGTTGACCAGCAGTCAAATGGGTTACTTTTGTTTGTATTGGATGGTTGGGACTCGGTGATGACCATAGGAGAGCAGTTATCATGGATACTGATGGACGAGCTTCTGGTCGAATCCTTGGGATTGACCAAAGCATGTGATGCCTTTCAATCCTACAGTCAGTTACAAATGTTTCTATTAGCCCATCCTGACACTTTTATCATAGACAATAGCATAAGGAGGGATAGGTCGTGGCTGAGGGCATGGAGAGTGAGTAGGCTGAGACGTCATGATAGGAGTACTTTTACAGCATACAGCAGGTCAAAGGTGGACCGTGTTAGATAGACAGTTGAGACTTGGTGCGTGATGGTGAGCATCATAGACCAAGTGACAACAGATGAGCACAGAGGGCTTTTGACAGTGATTAGCTTCACACAGGAGAAATTAGAGGAGATTTGAAGTGATAAACTTCCAAGCTTGCCATGGGACCCAGGATTCTATTTTTTTAGCACGATGCTCATGTTGAACCAGGTTACACTAGAGAGCCACACACTCCACCTTGGTTTGGTTGGGAGTGGGTCTGCAGGTACTTGTCCTATGGGATGAGACCCTTCCTTTCACGTGATCATCATGAAAGGGCATGGATATGTTTGGATAGGTACTTCATCTAGATAGATGCCTTTATAGATACAGTTTCTGGATAGCAGGTCTGATGGTCATAGGTTTTTCAGCTTGAGGACCCAGAAGAGGAGGATTCAGGATGTATGCAGGGGGCTGACAATCATGATCAGAGTAGTGCAGTGTCAGCATGAGGATCGTCGAAAGAGGTTAGCATGGGACCCAGGGATTGCAGGATTGAGCAGTTCATTGACTGACAAGGGAGAGTGGACCATTGCAGGGGAAAGTTATTCTAACTTTCCATTGATCTTCAGTGTCGAGAGGAGCGCATCGCTTGCGGGTGCCTCACAGAGATCTTGCATCACCTTGGTCGGACATCAGCATGTGCAGTTGATGGAGGTTGTGTGGTTCTTGGTAGAGATTTGGAGGATGGACTCATTCCAAGATGAGGCCATGTGTCATATGCAGGAGGTTCACAGGATTGATATCTTTCAGGACTATGCTTCGCAGAGTACTGCAGTTCACTTCCTGATATGGGATCCAGGGGGTGGAGTGCACTATTGTTCGTCTTTCGAGGGGATCTACTATGCATCCCATAGGTGGACATGGGATCCTGGCATTTTAGTTGAGTGGATTTCACTATATCTTGAGGAAAAGCAATTTTCTAGCAAGGAGGACTGTAATGTCCCCACTTTGGGACATCATTACAGGGCAGAGACTTATGATGAACAAAGTAGCCAGATGGATGTTATAGTGAATACAAGGGTATTTGAGAGGCATTGTCGGGTCCAGTTGGAATTTATCATCATATTCCATCATCATGAGCCATTCCTCACAGGTTGGCTTTGGTTTCATTCCATTCCAACGATTTCCATGATTTTGACTATTTTGAGCTATAAGTTAATTAAAATCACTGAAGAGGGCATTTTGGGCACATTACTTGGAGGAACCTCTCAGTGTAATAGCTCATTGGAATCGGGAGGAGCATCACTACATGATGGATGGCTAGAAGTGACTTTCAGTGGCCAGGGAAGCCACAACGAGAGATAAGGAGTTTTTCAAAGGTAAAAAGGTTAATTAATTAATTAAAGTGATTTAATTAATTAATTAATTATTAATAAAATGAAAGTCACTTTGGAGGGACAAGGTGAGCCAAAAAGTATAAAGGAAAGGCAAGGGCCTCTTCTCATTCATTCATGTATGATCTTATTTTGATATCTAGCTTTAGCTAGTGAGACCATCTCTTGGGGGTTTTGAGGGTTTTGACATAACAAACCCTAGAGGACGATTCGGTGGTGAAAGATTCCACCTATCTTGTCCCAAGATTGGTCTCAGAGATGCAATACTCTCCCACACCATTCTAGTTCTAGATCTACTTAGTTGCAGGAGGATTCTACATCAGTTTCATGTGCAGATAGAGAGAGGGTGCACCGGTTGAGGGATTCTAGCAAGAGGGGCGCACCATCTTTGGAGAGAGATTCGTTGTAGGATATTGGCAGGGCCGTTGAGGATTCTATCACTTGGGTTTTCATTGTAGGGCCTTGGACATCAAATCTAGTGCTTTCTGAGACAATTTTATGGCTTATATTATTTCTTGAGCAGTGGGGCGAATTGAAGAGGAGGGCATTTTTGAGATCTAGATCTAGTCCGTTTGGAGGGGTTACACTTCATATATGACCCTGAGACTTTACCTAGTGACTTGCAGTGTACCGATCTATATTTCTGGAGATTTTCAGAGCATTTGGAGGCCTCCTTCAGCAGAGCCAAATTACCTAGGGTTTCAGTCCACCAGTGGGGCACACCATTCAGTGGGGGATTTCAGATCTACAGAGATTGAGAGAGATCTTGGAGATTCGGTCACCTGGGTTGTTCTTAACATCACCCAATCTATCAGTTGGCATATTTATTAGGGTGATTGGACACTTTTGGCAGCAGGGCCGAATTATCTAGGGTTTCAGTCATCCAATGGGGCACACCATTCAGTGGGGGATTTTAGATCTACAGAGATTGAGAGGGATCTTGGAGATTCGGTCACCTGGGTTGTTCTTACCATCACCCGATCTATCAGTTGGCATATTTATCAGGGTGATTGGACACTTTTGGCAACAGGGCCGAGTTATTGAGGGTTTCATCCTTCTATTGGAGCGTGGCATTCTTCAGCTAGAGAGTTTGGCATTCAGATCTGCTTGTATTGATCTTCATTTCTCATTCAACCTTTGGAGGCATATTTGTATTAGCGAGAGCATTTTGTAGCAGCTCTTATCTATTGTCTATCTTCTTGGCCATCTGTTGAACATTCCAGATCGGCATCTTCATTGTAGCTAGTTTCTCTATTTTATGAATAAAGAAGAATTGAGATGTTTTGGCTTGTCTCTCTTATTGCATATGGTTAAGGTATGTTCCATGGTTATCTCTTTCTATTATTTGTTGCATACACACATATAAACACATCTAAAAGGTAGATCAACAAAGTGTTTGACGAAATACCACAACCTAGAAAAAGGTTTTAAAAAGACACCAAAACAGTGATGATCCTTTCATAATGGCTTGGGATCATTACATGTAGTTAATGAATTCAAGGCCATTTAGAGTGTTCATTTTATTTTGTGTCCACATACATTTTTTTATTGATATAAAATTAATTCTAGTCCACTGATAGTTCTAATTTTATTTGGTCTTAGTAGACATATGTGATTGTTAATTAATATTTTTTCTCTTAAAAAATATATTTTTATTACTGAAAATAAAATTGCATTTAAAAAATGCATTTAAAAAATGCATGCCGAGAGATAAAAGAACTCACTACGACTTGAAATTGAAATCTAGTAAAGGGTTGAAATATATAGTAGCTTGTGATTATAAATGTGTATAAGTGTTCAAAGCCTGTAATACTTTAAAAATTACTTGAATTTGAGTTATACACCTAGCACATGCAATATATATATATATATATATATATATATATATATATATATATATATATATATATATATATATATATATATATATATATATATTTTNATATATATATATATATATATATATATATATATATATATATATATATATATATATATATATATATATATATATATATATATATATTGCATATTTATATATACACAGTCTTAAACCCTAATATGCATGCATTCTTGCATAAATACCTTATTTGGTATGTTCATATACAACAACAGTCCACAACCACAATATTTCACTTGTGAAATCATTAATTTATCATCTATCACTATAAACCATTTTAGAGTTGTATATGTAACAATACATATTAGTTCATGCATGTAACTCCAAACAAAAATTTATATTTCATTTTTCACCAAATTTTGGGGACACAACAACATATATACAACCTGCATTTTTCTCAATGCCCTATTTTCATGGAATTTCACAAAGACAATGTGCATAATGTGCATAATTCGTCTAAAGATATGAATTTTCTCTAACATTATGATTTTAGGAATTTATTATGTAAATTTTAACATAAGGCTTTCATTTTTCACTCTAGAGTATGCATTTTACAACATGTCATGTTTTCACGTAGAAAACACATAATTTTCATTTTTTAGCATGCATTTTATTATTTAGGAATACATATATCATCTTAAGGAATTCATTACTAAATATCCTATATATCCATAATCTCATCATATAAAATTCACCACTGGGCATGCATTTCTGTTAAGTTGGTGCACATTTTAAGAAGACCAATTTAAACAATTTTCCCTCTTTGTCCTATAAAACAATCATTTTTTAATTTTTTTTACACAGCAAGAGGTTTTAAATTTTCAATTGCACAAACAAAGTTATAGACAGATGTACGCCTTTTCTATAACACTATAACTTGTAATATTTCCTGTAATATTAAGCTCTTCACTAGATAAGACAATTTTTAGTCTTTTGCACAAAAAAAGGATTTATTTCTCCAAATACACAAACAAAAGTATATTTAGATGCAAGAAGATAAATTACACACTCTCCAACTTGAATCAATCAATTTGGAGGTGAATAAAATCTAGACATGCATTTTTCTCTTTGTCTGTTTTATCCTCTGATTCATCAAAAGGTCATGAATCTTCGTGCATAAAAATAATCATTTTTGGAGTGTAAATGGAATCCTAATTGTATTAACATATTAAAAATATTTTAATAATCAATTTACAACTTAAATATTAAATTATGGAGGCTTGGCCATCTTTGAGTGCGTACTTTCATATAAGCAACTTTAACAATTTGGCAATTTGCTTTTACAAGGCAATTGCTAGCCTTTAGGAACATTGGGTATGATTTTGTCTAAAAATGTCAATCTAAGGTTATAGACAGGTGTAAAATCACAAATTACACCTTTTTCAAGATGAACAAATCAATTTGGGTCAAAATTGAGACTAGGGCGTGCATTTTACTCTAAGATAGTGTTGCCTTCAAATTTACTTGAAATCTAAAATCTAGATGCATGAAAGCAACATCTCCAATTATTCAATTGTACTTTAAATGACATAGGTAAATTTACCATATACTTTCATATAAGCAACTTTAACAATTTAGTCATTTTCTTTTACAAGGCAATTGTTAGCCTTTAGGAACATTGGGTATGCTTTTGTCTAAAAATGTCAATCTAAGGTTATGGACAGGTGCAAAATCACAAATTACACCTTTTGCAAGATGAACAAATCAATTTGGGTCAAAATTGAGACTAGGGCATGCATTTTACTATAAGATAGTTTTTCCTTCAAATTTACATGAATCTAAAATCTATATGCATGAAAGAAACATCTCCAATTATTCAATTGAACTTTAAATGACATAGGTAAATTTACCATATACTTCCATATAAGCAACTTTAACAATTTAGTCATTTGCTTTTACAAGGCAATTGTTAGCCTTTAGGAACATTGGGTATGCTTTTGTCTAAAAATGTCAATCTAAGGTTATAGACAAATGTAAAAGCACAAATTACACCTTTTGCAAGCTAAACAAATCAATTTGGGTCAAAATTGAGACTAGGGCGTGCATTTTACTCTAAGATAGTTTTGCCTTCAAATTTACATGAAATTTAAAATCTAGATGCATGAAAGCAACATCTCCAATTATTCAATTGAACTTTAAATGACATAGGTAAATTTACCATATATATAACTCCATATTACAACTTATAAAAAAATTGGAGCTATCGAGAAGCTTGGGAATTCATTTTAATTTGGTCACTTAGTACAGTTTCGACCTTCCAAATTACAAGGAAAACTTTGCCTCTTTTGCACAACAACCCTTTTTAAACTTGCAATTACAAATTAACACAACATTAAAAAGGCTAATATGATAAATCATACCCCGAACAACTTGAACAATTGAAACCTAAAGTATAATACAACCTTGGCTTACTCTTTACAAATAGGTTGTGCATTTCTAGGGTTTAACTATGCATCACTTGCCTATTTTTGCACAATAGAGTTTTGTATGACTACAAATGCAAAACTAAGTATATAGATCTATGTAAAATGACTTAACAAATCATTTACAATTTGAAACACTCAAATTGAATGAGTTTTGCAACATGTGCACACATTTTAGTGTAGCATGGGCGTGCATTTTGCACCAAGGAAAAATTTACACCAACACGAACTTTTACCTCTTTGTCCTACAAGACATTTTTTGGCCTTTTTGCATAGCAAAGAGTTTTAAGTTTCCAATTGCACAAACAAAGGTATAGGAAGATGTACAACTTTTTAACAACCCTATAACTTGTAATATTTATTGTAATATTGAACTTTTCATTCTATAAGAAGGTTATTGGTCTTTTTCAATATAAAATGGTTTTATTTCTCTAAATGCACAAACAAGGATATATGCAAATGTAAAAAAAAAAAATTACACACTCTCCCACATGAATCAATCAATTTTGGGTTAAAATTGAGATCAGAGCATGCATTTTACTCAAAGATAGTTTTGCCTTCAAATTTACATGAAATCTCAAATTTGGGTGCATGAAAGCAACCTCTCATTTTCTTCAATTACACTTTAAATGACTTAAGTAAATTTAACATATATATGACTCCATCTTACAACTTATAAAACAATTTTTGGAGCTACAAGGAAGCTTGGACATGCATTTTAATTTGGTAACTTAGTAAAGTTTCGACCTTCCAAATTATAAGGAAAACTTAGCCTCTTTTGCACAACAACCCTTTTTAAACTTCCAATTGTAATATGAACAACATGAACAAGTATAATATGATAAAACGCACCCTCTATCAACTTTTACAACTCAATTCTAAGGTATAATACAACATTGGCTTACTTTTTACCAACATGTTATGCATTTCTAGGGTTTTACTAGGCATCTATTTCCCTTTTTGCACAACAGTATTTTATGACTGCAAATGTAAAAATAAGTATGCATCCTTATTTAAAATAACTTAACAATTCATTTACAATTTGAACCACTCAAATTGAATGAGTTTTAAGACCTCTACATGCATTTTAGTGTAGTCCGATGTGCATTTTACACCAAGGCAAAATTTATGCCAACATAAAATTTTCCCTCTTTGTCCTATAAGACAATTTTTGGTCTCTTTCACAACAAAGGGTTTTAAGTTTCCAATTGCACAAAAAAAGGTATAGACAAATGTACAACTTTCTACAACCCTGTTTGTACAACTAGTCATTTACTTGTTGCATTGGAGAAATAAATTGTTGCCTTGGTAAACATGAATTTTTCAAGTTTTAAAGTTGTCTCTTTGGGAAAGTGTTCCTCAAGCCTTTGGATCCCTTGCCTCATTGAGGCATCCCCTTTCGACCATAACTTCTTGTTTTTGTTACAAACCTAACCTACAATCATTAGGGCTATAGAAAACTAACCCTCTAACACTTAATAACTCCTAAACTAACCCTAGGATTTAGCCCAAACTTTTACCTAACTATCTACCAAGCCTAACACACCTATTGGGATAGTTAGAGGTGGTTTCTTGCGGCTAATTTTTCAGCTGCTATGTTTGTTTTTCTACATCCATAAGGCTGATAATATCACTGCAATATCCTTTTGTTTCAGCCTCTCTTTTTGTGCTGAAGTTATTGCTTAATCATTGGTGAGTTGAGTTAGCTTTCACTAGTTTTATCTCTTGTTTATTTATCATATTCTTAGCACTTATATTGCATCCTTTGTTATATTTATTGAGCTGATATATATCATTTTTTTTTTTGCAAGTTAGGGACAACAAGCTTAAACTATTTGTCTAACTAACATATTACATTATATTCTTGGTTTTCTTTGTGTCTCGGGCAGGTATTCACACTTAAAAATTTACTCAACTCATTTGGGAACCCTTTAACCTTCTCAATAATATTTCCCAAGCTCTCCATTCCACTTAGAATTGACCTCTAGATACATCCATTCATACTTACCATTTTCCCCTAGGGTCACCGGGATTCCCCCCTTGAGGTGACTACCTCACCTATAAAGTGATAGGGGCACCTACCTAAGATGGCATTGGGTAGGTTCCATCCTATTTTTCTCCATTTTGGTGGTTGGCTTATGCTTTTCCCAACCTACAACTTGTGCGATAACAAGGTGATTTTGGAGAAATTAACATGGTAGCAGAGCTCTTTCTCTGAGAGAAAAGTATATCTATTGTATTCATTGTAGATTAATTTAGCAAGGTTAAAGGACAAATCTCATATCATCCATGTCAATAAGTGGTGTGAGGGTTGAGGATTGACTAGATGGGGTTTCCAATTTCTTGCCTTGGAAAGCAAGAATCTCAATGATCTTGAAGGAATAAGACTTGTGGGAAGTTGTGACCAACCCTCCTCTAGCTCCAGCGTAGACCTTGGGGGGTACGCCAGCAGTGGTAGACCCTATTGTGCAGGTAGTGTGATATAAGAAGGATATAAAGGTACCTAGGGTGATCCTTGAAGCCATTAAGGATCATCATATCCCGCATGTTGCAGAAACAACTAGATATAAGGAGATGTTTGATGCCCTTGTGTCACTCTTTTAAAGTGGAAATATGAGTCGTAAAATGATACTTAAAACCAAAATCAAAGAACACATAATGTCCACCTCAGAAAATGTAACCAGTTACCTTATGAGGATCAAACAGATCTGTGATCAGCTTGTAGTTGTAGGAGAGACAATCTTGGATGCAGAATTAGTAAATGTTGCTCTGAATGGGTTCTCCAAAGCATGGAAACCATTCATCATGGGCATCTGTGCCAGAGATAAAATTCCCAAGTGGGAGATACTTTTATATGATTTCATTCAAGAAGAGACTCATAGAGAGTCCAGATCTGGAAAGCAAGGAGGATGTGCAATAGATGATAACTTATCCCTTGTCAGCAAGACAAAGAAAGGAAAAGGAAAAGTTTTCAAGAAGTTTTACAGTTAAAGAGAGGGATAACAATCTGTGTAGAAGAGAGATATGAGCAAGATCAAATAATATATTCTATAATAATGGCCATTTCACTTCTCAGTTTCCATAAAAGAAGAAAGGAAATGGGAAGTCATAGATAGTTGTAGCGACAACAGAGACACGGTTGAGTGAACTTGCATGCAAGTTAGAGAATGATTGTTCATATATTTCTTGTCTTTCCACCAACACTACTCCCAGGAGTGATTGGTACTTGGATAGTGTCTCCTCCCACAACATGGCAGAGGCTAGATATTTTTTCAATATTTTTTCATAGGATGACTCATATCTCCACATAGAGCTTGGAAATGAGGCTAAGTATATAGTCAAGGGTCAGGGTACGGTGCAGTTCTAGTTGGAGTCGTAGGGGTATTTTGATGCATGGGAGGTATTCTATGTACCTGTCATAAATAATATCCTATTGTCCATCTCAGTTATGGAGGACAAAGGTTTTTAGGTTAACGTATAGAGGGGGTGGGTGTTCATTCCCCCAAAGGGGGCTAGTCTAGACACTACTATGAGGATTGGAGTTAGATATGGAAACCTTTATAGACTTTAGTTCCAACCTGTGTAGAAATTTTTGCACACCAAAGAGAGCTTGTGTGATGTGTGGCATAAGAGGATGGGTCATCTCCATCATAAAGCTCTACCATTACTGAGGCATATGGTCATTGGGCTTCCTGAATTCAGTCTAGACTAGTAGGGGGTGTGAAAAGGTTGTGCACTTGGAAAGAATGTCAAGGAATCCATTCCTAGCAGTGAGACTTGATCCAAGGGCATCTTGGATCTGATCCATTCAGACATTGGAGGGCCTTTTTCAGTAGCTTCAGTGAAGGGTGCATCCTACTATGTGACCTTGATTGATGACTTCTCTAGGAAGACTTGGATCTAGTTCATGAATACCAAGGACGAGGTCTTCAGTCACTTCCGCCTTTCAAATATCAGGTGGAGAACATGACAGGAAGAAATATCAAGGTATTAAGGAAAGATAAAGAAGGTGATTTCACCTCTACATAGTTCACTAATTTCTTCAAGGAGGAGGTAATCAAGAGGTAGAAGAAAGTGGCATACAAACCACAATAGAATGGGGTTGCAGAGAGGAAGAATTGGTCTATCATTAGTGTGGTGAAGGACATGATGCACAACCATATTTTTCCTATTTTTCTGTGGGAAAAATATTGCAATACAATTGTCTATTTGCATAATAGGATCCCTCATAGGATACTGGAGGGTAAAATACCGAAGGAAGCAGTCACAGGTAGAAGACCTGAGATAAGACATCTCTGGATTTTTGGTTTCCAATCTATATCCACATTCCTATGGAGATGAGGACAAAGTTGAAACCCTCATGGGAGAGGGAAATTTTGGTGGGGTGCAATGAGGATTCAAAGGCCTATAGAGTGTTCTTTCCAGATCAACGCAAGACAATGGTGAGTTGAGATGTCAATTTCGAGGAGAACTTGGCATCTAGGAAATATCAGGACCTACCAAAAGTTGCATAGGGTCCTCAGAAGAATGAATAAAAGGAGGATTTGAGGGCAGATACTTCTAGTGCAAGGATCATGACTCCAGAGGAGCATGAGTAGTATGACCCTTCTACTTCAGTCAGGAGGCCTAGGTGGTTTGAGTAGATCTTGCGGGATGCTTGGGAGCATGTTTATCCTCTTAGGTCCACATTTAGGGAGAGAATACCTCTGCATAAATTCCCATAATATACGGCTTTGATGACCATCTTCATAGACTCGGATCCCTCTAGATTTGAGGAAGAAACTAGCTAGTAGATGTGGAGAGATGCCATGGTGGAGGAGCACAACTCCATCATGAAGAATGGTGTCTGGGAGATTGTGTAGAGACCAGTTGGGAAGTTAGTTGTGACTTCCAAGTGGCTTTAAAAGGTCAAGCGTGCAACATATGGTAGTGTGGAGAAGTACAAGGCCATATTTATGGCTTGTGGGTTTTCTTAGGGAAGGGATTAGACTATGAGGAGATTTTTTCTCTTGCAGCCAGATACTCCTTTATTCGAGCAATTATCTATATAGCTTCATAGATGGGATGGAGCATTCATCAAATGCATGTGAAGACTGCATCATTGAGGAAGATATCTACATTGAGCAGCCACAGGGATTTGAATTCCATGACAGGGAGACACGTGTATGTAGGATTAAGAAGGCCTTATATGGACTCAAATAGGAACCAAGGGCCTGGTACTCTAGGATCAATAGTTATCTGCAGGGTATGTGCTTCACCAAGAGTGAGGTTGATCCCAACCTATCCTTATTGTTGGTTGGATATGAGATCCTCATCTTGGTGTTGTATATGGATGATCTCAATCTGACAAGTGCATAGAGTCTTGTTATCGCACAAGTTGTAGACTAGGAAAATCCTGACCCAACCACCAAAATGGCAACAACTTTGAGAACACCTACCCACTATCACCTTAGGAAGGTATTCCCGTCACTTTAGAGATGACAAACTCACCTCAAGGGGGGAATCCCAGTGACGCTAGGGGGGAAGGAGATGGAAAGTGTGATGTATGAATGGATGTGCCTATAGTTCATGTTTCTATGTGTGGAGAAGGGCTTGAATAAGGTCTTAGTGGTAACCAAAGGTTTTCAAGAAGTAGTAGACCTTGCAAATGTTGATTGTACCTACCCGAGACATAAGGAAAATGAAGATACAAGACCAAATATATGATGGACCACCAATTTAGGCTTGTTCTCCCTAATTGCAACATTTAGCAATAGAATATATCAGCAATGAAAATTATAAATGAATTCTGCAAACAAGATGTTAAAAATCTAGTTGAAAGACCAAGAGATAAACTAGAAACAACTAGAGAAACTCAAGTAAGATAGCATTAGACTTTAGCAATGAAACAAGGTTGTTACAGAACTAGTATTGCAGAGACATTATTCAGCCTCATTGTCTATAAAAAACAAGTTATTACAGAAAGAAAATCAGCCACCTAAACATCCCCAAAATCTACCAAAAGATGCACCAAGCCTAGTAGGTTATGTGGGGAAATTTTAGGTAATTTGGGCAGTTGAATTAAGAGTTATTTTAGAAGTTTGATTAGGGTTTATACAACCCCCCTAATGGTTGTATATAAGATGTTATAAAAGTAGTAAGAAACACTTAGCCAATTGAGATTCCCTAGGGGCAATAGCAAGCCTAGAACATCAAAGAAAGAAAGCAATTTGAACAAGTTGATTCCTTCGTATTTTCATGCATCCCAATACAACAATTGTATTTTTCCCATGCAAATTGAAAATGATTAGTGCCTTACTATTGGGATGTGGATTCAAAGAAAATGATGACTAGGATAAGTACTTGGGGGTGTAAATCCTTTTACTCCCCAAGGAAAGCTATGTCCACTAGGAAATGCTAAGAGGGTGTAAGCCCTTTTACTTCTCTTAGAAAAACCTTATGCAACAATATGACCTTGTATGTATGAGATTGATCCACAAAGAACTTAGGGGTGTAATCCTTTTTACTCCCTAGGGTTCGTGAAACAAACAAAGGTGAGATGGGAGGGTTTACGCCCTTGTAGTTCTCCAAGAAACCTTGCAATTAATGACCTTTCACAAGAAAATAAATGAATCTTGGGGAGGGTCTATGCCCTTATACTCCTCTAACAATAACCAACAATGAGAAATAAAGAACTAGTGTATGCATATTTTTCCTTACCAATTCCAAGAAAAGAGATGTCAAAACCCTAGTTCACCATGAAAATCATCATCCAAGAGAAAAGAGTAAGCCTTCAAGAGGTGTGCATCACTTCTTCTCATCCATTCACCAAAAGATAACACCAAAATACACACAAGAGAGAAACACCATAATGCCCAAGAATACCGAAAATTTCAGACAAGTCCTTCTCACAATGCGAGAGTTATGTTATCAAATGAGATTCATATGATCTCTATTTATACAATATGTTTAAAATGTAGTTTGTCCACTTAGATAGGGTAAAACATAATATAAGGGGTAAACAACCCTTATCTTATCCTTTAAACCAAATTATAATATTTAATTTTTACTTTTGCACATTAGAAACCCTAAAACAAGATGATGTCACCCCTTTAGGGGACGTTTTGACACTTTTCCAAGTGGTTGGAGAAGAAAGTGGAGGTCATTGGGGATCCTAGATCCTCCTCTTCATGTTCCAAGGTCAATCCATGTCTCTTCCGGTCAAATCATGCCAAGTGTCATTGCATAACAACTCCATCACCACCAACCCTAGCCCTAGGTTACGTCAAGCCTCAAAAAGTGATGGTTTTCCCCTCCTAGGCAAGTCGTTTGGCATGTAAGCGATAGAAAATGTATTCCAAGGTTTCTTCTATGCCTCCAAAAGAAATTCATCATGATGTGGCATGTGGTCCCTTGGCAACCAACCTGTGGCTTCAAGCCCCATGGAATCCCAAGCTAGGCTTGTTTGATCCGAATTTATGTAGGAACACAATGAAATACAAAAATACACATAAACGCAGAGATGCAGCGGAAATAAGACTTCATTTCATTAATAACAAATGACTGAAATATGCTTACAGACAGAATGGAAATAAACTAGCTAGGGCGTTGGTCGCTTATCTCTGAGAAGAGATGTGGCTGCTACTCGCATCTGTGAGAAGATGATTACAATGAGGCTCTAGAGGCCTTTTTACAATAGACGAGAATGCCAAAAGTCATAGACATCCAAAAACCTAACCCTAGGAGATGAAGCGCCA
>ML804907.1:93451-124124 GCA_009831015.1 Picea engelmannii | reverse complement strand
GGTGACCCACTTACTAGGAAACCATGTCAACCACCAAGGTGAAATAAGGCAAAAGGTATAATTTCCAAGCAAACGTTCCATAATCAAGAAAGGACCCTTTGCAACATGCTCAAATGCTTCAATTATTAAAATGACACTTACCATGAGACCGAACTTGTTACCTCATGAAGCAAGATCCATTGTCCTTTTTGGGCCACGTTGGTGTGGCGGACGCTGCTAAGCTGTTGTCAATAAATGGTGATGTGTGGTGGAGAGGAGGGGCTTTGTCTCCTCAATGTGAGTTCAGCTGGTCATCTATCTCTCGGCACTCCATGTCTTCTACTTGTGGGCCTCGAGACATCATCTCCTTAGTTACCCCTAGGCTAGGGGGGTAACACAACTTAAAAAACAGTCCAAGTTTCTTTTCCAACCCCTTTGCAATGCATTTAGAGAGACTTGTGATTTTGGATGTCATAAAAAGGAAAAGAAGTTTTCTAAATCTCACAGTTGTTCATGCAAGGGTCAAACAAGTAAAGAAAAGAATTTCAGATTTTCCAGGCCTCCTAGAAAAATGTCTTTCAAAAGAAGATCATCTGCAAGAAAACAAAGCAAATGCTTTATCTGCAAAGAAGAAGGTCAATGGGAAAATAAATGTCCAATTAAATCCATGTCTAAGAAGCATGCCGAGCTCATCAAATTATTTTCTAATTTAGATCCCGCTTACTGGGATAGCTGCTCTGACAGTGATCCTGATGTTGTATATTCAGTTACTCTTCCCTCTCATGCTGATTTTGATTCTCCTGTATATCCTTCATCTCCTACATCTTGTTCTTCTTCTGATTATGAACAAGATTTCCTCTGTATCAAAATTCCTTCTATTCCCTCTACGTCTTCTTCCCTTGTTTCCCTACAAGCTCAATTAGCAGCCACTCTTGCTTATGAATTCCGCTAATGGTGTTCCCTGCAAACACAGATTTCCAGCCTTTCCCGTGGAAGTGTGATGACCTCTTACTCCCTCTCCAAACCTTACCCTACTCCATACACTTCTCTTCTCCCTTATGAATCAAGCCTTGATGTTGCACACCAGCTTAGACAAGCTCACAGAGAAACTGAAATACAGAAGCTACAAGAAAGAATCAAAAGAAACAAAAGAGAAATAAGAAGATTGATTAATGAAGTTGCAAAAGATAAAAAAAATCTGTAGGTATTTCAATGACAACATGAGTGTTCATCTGATGAAGATCTAAGTAGAGCTTATGAAGAAGTTGTAGTGGAAGAAACGAAGATGAAAGTTTGAAAGACTTTCGCACAGACCAAGCACCAGTGCAGATTGTTCCGACAGAGATAGAAATCAATGGAGTTAAGGCTATTACCAATAGAGTAGTAATCCCAATCAATATCAAAACAAAAGGTTTCAAAGCTTATGGTCTAGATACTCAGATAGATACTGGAGAAATGGTATGTTGTGCCAAATCAGGAGCTATTCCATGCTATTTATGGGAACCTGTCCAAACCAAAGTAAAAGCAATAAACGATGAGCCTCTACCAATCTCAAGGTATGCTCCTAGATTCCCAATTCTGATAAATGATCTGCCCTGCACAGTTACATTTTATGAATATAATGTCGGTGCAGATATATTATTGGGCCAAGACTTTGTTCAACAACATCTGCCATTTACCGTGGAACACGAATCTATTACAATGCAAATGGGAGATATCTCGACTAAAGTTCCATGCAATAATATTTACAAGATCCGAACACCATATGTTGTGGTATGTGTTGAAGAACCTAATGCTTCTTTAGAAAAGATTTCAAAGATCAAGAAGATGGTTAAAAATGCCAATCTACATGTTAAAGAAGTCTTAAAACCAATTGTTAAAAAAATCAAGGCACAATACACTGCAGATATTCCTATTGCTTTCTGGTCCAAACAATGTTTTGTTGATCTTCCTTATGATGACAGTTTCAAAGGCACTCCACAAAAGGCTGCAGCAATCCCCATGTCTCCTGAAGAGTAAAAGATGTGCAGAGAAGAAATACAAGAATTGTTTGACAGAAAGCTTAGAGAAAAAAGCAGGAGTCCATGGGCAAGTCTTGCATTTTATGTAAATAAGCACTATGAGCAGAAAATAGGTAAACCCTATCTTGTAATCAATTATAAAAAACTGAACAAGGCTTTGCTTCCATTAAGATATCCAATCCCAAATAAAGAAGCTCTATTTCAGAAGATTCATGGTTGCAATGTCCTCAGTAAGTTTGAAGTTTGATCTGAAGAGTGGATTTTGGCAGATTGGAATTTCTCCAAAAGACAGATTCAAAGCTGGGTTTATAGTCCCACACGGACAATTTCAATGGCGAGTCATTCCCTTTGGTCTTAAAAATGCTCCTTCTGAATTTCAGAAAAGAATGGAGGACATTTCTAATGATCTTGATTTTAATATTGTTTATATTGATGATTTACTAATCTGTTCTAAGGATTTGAAAGAACATGCAGAGCATCTTGAACAATTTTATCAAAGAGTGTATAAACATGGATTGGCGTTATCTCCTAAGAAGATGGAGATTGGAAAAACAAGGATTGAATTTCTTGGTATGACAATAGCAGAAGGAAAAATACAGCTCCAAGATCATGTTCTCCAAAAGCTTTCTGCCTTTCTTGATGAGATTAAAGATAAGAAATAGTACAGAGATTTCTTGGTGCTCTGAACTATGATTAAGGCCGTCCAAAGGATCAAAGAAAAGGTTAAAAATCTTCCTCAACCTAAGCTCCCCGATGAAGGTTTTCCTTATATACTTGAAACAAATGCATCAGATACTACCTAGTCCGGTGTTTTATTGCAGAAGCTAAATAATTTTGAAGAAATTTGTATGTATGCTTCTGGTACATTCCATGATGCAGAGACTAGATATCCTTCTAGTCATAAAGAAATACTTGCAGTAAAAAAGAGCATTGCTAGATTTAGATTATATCACAAGCCTGTTCATTTTATAGTCAGAACAGATCTGAAACATATGGCTGGAATGCTAAAAAACCAAAGAATGCTTGAGCAGGGAAATAACATAATTATGAGATGGAGCCTTTGGCTAGATGGTTATGACTTCAATATTGAATATAAGCCAAGAAAAGAAAATAGCATTGCAGACCTCCTCACTTAAGAAGGTACACTGAAGACAGTCTACTGCAAAGTTCTAACAGTTGAAGAAAAGGGAAAACAGAAGATTGATGGAGAGCTAGGCTCCCAACTTGAGCATCAGGGACTAAGCCAACCTAAAAACTTATGTTGGCCATGTTTTGTCGAAATGGTCAAAAGAAGCCCAGAACTTCAAAGGACCTTGACCTATTGGATTTCAAACCATGATATTGTAAATAACTATATTTATTTTGCTAGATCTAGGATATTTTCTTGTTATGTTTTGGATGCAGGACAAATAGGACAAACAATTCTTAAAATCAGAGATCCAGTGATGAATTTTAAAGATTGGACATATATCATGAAGCTGGTCAAATATAAACGTTCTGTATGGATTTGCATGGAATGTGTTAATGTTACTCCTTATCCTTGCTCCAAGTATTTTGCAGCAATCATGGCCAAATTCTGCTTACAAGGAGAATACAAATTTACTGAACTTCATGTTGATTCATGGACTGAAGCTCATCATTCTCGTGTGTTAATCTATGTGATTGTTTTGTCTATATTGCCATATTTCTTGCATTTAATTAATGTTTCACTCTGAAAACCAACAAGTGGTATCAGAGCAAAAGTTGGTGTTTGGTATGTGGAAGGAATAGAAGGAGGCAGAGTAGAATTCCTAGCTGCCAAGACCCTAGCCCGAGCAGAGGAAAAGATCAGGTCGCGTGCAAAGATAACCACCATTTGATTTGAATTCTGCTGGTTGTGTGGGTGAGTTTATAGACCGAATGGAGGAAGAGATCTGCTCGACTTCCACGCAAAAGAAAGAGAATCCACGCAGAGAAAATAAAGAGGACTGTGCAGATAAAAGAAAGAGAAGCCGACTTCAGGTTTTTTCGGTGAAATCCACAGAGAAAAGAAGGGCGTGTGAAAACAAGAATTATTTACAGAACCGATAACTACATGTGGCTGTGTTTTTTTTTGGGATAGCGTGAAGGTGCACATTTGTTTTTACAACAATTTTTTTTTAAAGAAATATCTGTCCGTTTTTTATTTGCAGAAATATATGTGTATATTTTGAAAGAAATATATATATTTGTTTTTTAAAGTTTGAGAGGGGGGTGTGAAATTTGTTTTTATATAGATATATTTATATAATTTTAAATATATGTTCAAAAGATTGTTTAAAAGAAAGATTAAGTTTTGTGGAGGTTATGGGGTTTGAAGTTAGTTAAGTTTGTTATGTCTTGGTTACAGAGTTTAAAGTTTTTGTTTTTTTAGTTGAAGTGTATATATATATTTATTTATTTATTGGAGTTTTTAAAATTTTATATAGTTAAGTTTGTTATGTCTTGGTTACAGAGTTTAAAGTTTTTGTTTTTTTAGTTGAAGTGTATATATATATTTATTTATTTATTGGAGTTTTTAAAATTTTATATAAAATTAAAATTGATTTTTTTAATTTAAATAAAAAAATCAAATTGATATTTGAAGAGGGAGGTGTGTAAAGAATTTNGTGTAAAAGTAAAATTGATTTTTTGAAGTAAATAAAAAAAATCAAATTGATATTTGAAGAGGGAGCCTGTGTAAAGAATTTGAAGTTTTATTTTTTTGGTAGTTGAAGAATATATATATATTTATTGTGGGTAGAGTCTTTAAAATTTTATATAAAATTAAAATTGATTTTTTGAAGTAAATAAAAAAAAAACAAATTGATATTTGAAGAGGGAGCAAGTGTGTAAAGAATTTGAAGTTTGTTTTTTTGGTAGTTGAAGTATATATATATATATTTTTATTGTTGGTGGAGTTTTTAAAATTTTATATAAAATTAAAATTGATTTTTTGAAGTAAATAAAAAAAATCAAATTGATATTTGAAGAGGGAGCCACTACCTAAAGAATTAATGGTAAAGATGACAAGTGTTAAATTCGAGATTGAAAAATTTAATGGTAAAATTAATTTTGAATTGTGGAAACTTAAAATGAGAGATTTGTTAGTACAACAAGGGTTGCATAAGGCTTTAGACAACATGAGTAAAAAACCCGCATCTATAACCAATGAAGAGTGGGAAGACCTAGATGCCAGAGCCCTAACCAATGAAGAGTGGGAAGACCTGGATGCCAGAGCCCTTAGCACAATTCAATTATGTCTAGCTGATGATGTCTTATTTAACATTATTGGAGAAGAAACGACAACATGCTTATGGAGCAGGATGAAAAACCTATATACGACGAAGTCCTTGACGAATCAGACTTACTTGAAAAGGCAGCTATATAGTTTAAAAATGAGAGAATGTATGAAAATTGCAGATCATTTGAATGTGTTTAATACTCTTATATGCCAGTTGAATAATATTGATGTTAAACCCGATGACGAAGATAAGGCACTTACACTATTATGTTCATTACTTGAATCTTGGGATCGTCTAGTTACTTCCATTAGCTTTAGTACAACTGAGACTCTTGAATTTGATACTGTTGTTGGAGCTCTGTTTTCTGAGGAGGTGTAGGGAAAATCAAGTCTTGAAACCTCCACACTAGAAACATTGGTGGCTAGAGGTCGATCCACTGAAAGGGCAGAAGATTCAAGTAGAACATCCAGGGCTAAGTCAACAAGCATAAAGGGTAAGGGAAGATTATGGCACTGTAATAAAGATGGACATATTAAAAAGGATTGTTGGAAGCTGCATGAGTCCAAGGAAGACTCCAAATAGGAGGAAAATCCAGTTGAATAAGGTCCATGTATGATTGGCAAAGTATTGTCTATTAGTAATGTCTCTGAATACTACGAAGAATGACTTTCAGACTTTGGTGCCTCGCACCATATTTGCCCAAATAGAAATTGGTTTACTTTTTATCAAACAGTTGATAATGGCTCTTGTTCTTATGGGTAATGATAATTCTTGTGAGATTATTGGGGTTGGAAGTGTCAAAATCAAAATGTTTGATGGGGTTATAAGGATATTAAATAATGTTAGACATGTGTCTAAACTAAATAAAAATTTAATTTTTCTAGAAGTGTTGGATTATGGTGGTCATGAGTTTTCAGGTCAAGGTGGAGAACTGCAAGTGTTTAAGGGCAGGTTGATGGTCATGAAGTCAAGGAAGGTTGGAAATTTTTATAAGTTAGAAGGAAAAATTGAAACCAGTATAGTTGCGGTGATATCTAAGAAAACAAGTGCACCTACTTGTTTATGGCATAAAACACAAGGCCGTATGAACAAGAAATAGTTGGGGTTGCAGGTATCGGTAAGCCGTAAGTTATTTCAGACTTTCAATCTTTTAATTTTTGCAAGTTTTATATCTCTGTTGATTACAATGTTGGGGTTAAGGGATGTAGATTGTCGGATCCTACTGTCCATAGAATCGTCACTAGTAGAGATATGTACATGGAACAATCAATAGTTGTTCAAGGTCACAAAGGGAGATTTGTTTGCAAACTCAGAGAATCATTGTATGGCCTTAAGGTACCCAGGCAATGTACATGATGTTAGATCTTTTCATGGTGAGCCAAAATTTCTTAAGAAGTGAATATAGCCATTGTGTTTATTTTGAGAGGTTTGAAGATGGTACATTTATGTTCTTAGAATTATATGTTGATGATATGCTAAGAATGTTTAAGATTAGTAGATTAGAGGCTCAATTGACCAGGATGTTTCAGATGAAGGATCTAGGAGCAACGAAACAAATCTTGGGCATATGAGTACACAAAGATGGGAAAAATGGTAAGTTGTGGTTATCACAAAAAAGTATATGGAGAAGATACTAATGTGGTCCAATATGAACATTGTGAAACTGGTAAACATCCCTATAATTTTTCGTTGTAAGCTTTCTTCACGTTTATGTCCTAGTTGTAAGGAAGAAAAGGTTATGTCGTATGTCTTGAATGCTAATACAGTAGGAAGATTGATGTTTGCGATGAACTGTTCAAATATTTCACATGCAGTTGGTGTTGTTAGTGGACACATGGAAAAACCAGGTGAAGAGCATGGAAATGAGTGCTTCGATATCTTAGAAGCACAAAAGCACAAGTATCACATACATTGGTTGTATGATTTACTCCGTGGTTATGTTGATTCGAAAAAACTTGGACAATAAGAGCCCTACCTCAGGTTATGTCTCGCATGAATGCAATGATCTATTGGGTAAGTTTGGAAAAGTAAAGGATATGGTGTTCTATGATGGTCGAAGCATTGTGTATTTGATTAATCATCAAGTGTATCAAAATGAGACAATGCATCATTTTGTAAGACAAGTTATTAATGGAGGTGGAGTGGTCCATACTGAAGCAAGTTGTGTAGACATGTTCATGAAACCAATACTGTTAGAGAAGCTGCAGTGGAGCGTGGCTTCTCTTGGCTTGCCAAATAGGTGATGAATGGGCTTGGGCAAGGTATCAGGTATATTATTGTCAAGGTGGAGATTGTTGGAATTGTGACAACAATCAATTATGGTAATAATACAAATTTACATATTGTAAATGTTTGGTTGTTCATATAATGGAGGCAGTTCATAAACCGGTGTAACCAAAACAAGTTCTTGAATTGATGTAACGATCTATCAATGTTGTATATATCCACGAAGCCTGGAGAAACATTTCGTAATGTTATAAGCCTATTTTGAATAATAAGACATACTGATACCTTGCGTCGTGGAGGTTTCCTCAACACACTATCAGGGTTTTACCACATAAATCTCGTGATTGTTTTGTCTATATTTCCATATTTCTTGCATTTAATTAATGTTTTAGGATCTCAAAACTGACAACCTCCATGGGCCAGACACCAACAACACTTTGTGCCTGGGGTCCATGAGCTTCATCATGCATCAAAAAACCAAAAACAAGAAGCCCCCTTCTCTCCTTCTTTTCTTCTCTAGGCTCTCCTAAATCATCTATTATTACAAGTCGTTACGGTTGAATTGACATCCAAGGAAACAATTCCAATTCCTCCTAAGACTATAAGGATCCCTCTTTTCCATATCATCACATGTGTAGTTACACCAAGATTCAGTCATCTTGGCTATGCATTCTTGGCTTCCTATTCATTTCCTTTAACCTCTTGGGCCTATATATATGATTGGTCCATGTATCATTAGTGCCGCATATGATGTGGCACCAACCACATTGGTGTTGACCAAGATTCCATGTGGTATCAAAATAATGGTTGTACTATGTTAAAGAATCAGTTGCAATGTTCTCTTCTCTTCTCTTAGTTCCTCAAGTGCACAATATATCGATGTTTAACTAATTTTTAGGTGCTCCATTCAATCAATTTTTGTCCACTCCCTAATGTTGCATGGCATGATGAGTACCAATATCGAGCCTCAACTCTTGGGTGATTAGGTGTCTTGTGGACTCCTAATTCATGGCATGATTAATGCCAATCTTGAGCCTCAACTCTTGGATGATTAGGTGTCTTGAGGACTCCCAATTCAATTTTAGGGAAAACTACTAGATACCCAACACCTCGACAATCCCAAAATGGGATCCTGGCTCTCGATGTTCTCATCACTCTCAATCTTCAGGAGTTTTTGAACGATGTTGTCTAACTGTTCTATGTTTTGGCTTTTTTCGTCAGAATCCGATGACATAAATTTGCATGAAATCACTATTTTATGTTATTTAAAATCCATTTTTGAATGTAGAAATGGATTCAACATGCTGAAAAATCCCCAGGGCACTCTGTTTACACATAAATAATCACTTAAACTTGCAGATCTAACAATTTCTCACCAGATTTCGAGCAAATATCCCCGGAAAAAATTGTCGAAGAAAGACCAAAATGTAGAATGTTTAGACTACGACTTTTCGAACTCTTGACTCTTGTGTCTCTTCCTTGACTTTTTCTCAATGCTCGACAAGACTTCATATCACTCACCCTCAGTTGGAGTTCAAAATTGCTCGTCGACACTTTAAGTGATCTCGAGCTTTTTAGGAGTATAACAAGAAAACTCCTTGATATGTGAAACTTTATGTTTAACTCACCTTTCAATAGTGCGAGACTTAATATTAACTCATCCAACCCTTCTACAATTTAATCTTCCACAATAAGGACTTAGCCAAATTATTCACCATCTTAACCTTATCGCTTGACCTTGTTCACTTATGCTTCTCTAATTTAAGAAATGACATAAAATATTTGGGATTTAATTTTGAATCATAATGATTTTGTTTGCATTATTTTGGATGATATCTCTCACTCTTATTAGTCCTTGTTGAAGGCGTAGAGGGACTATAGCAATCAATAATTCGTTGACTTCATATTAGTATGTACTTTGACTATAAATTTTTGCATAATTTCTATTGTTTGAACTAGAGAACTAAAAGCATTATTTTTTATATAATAAAAAAAACCTTATATGTCATCATCTGATTGGAGAATAGATTCAAAGTCTTATTGTCATCTTCACTATTCCCAATGTTTTGAATGTTTAGATATCCAAAGTTTTGAGCATCAACACTCTTTTTTATTTTTTTTTTATTTTTATTGAAATGTTTACATACCAAAAGTTTTGAGCATCGACGCTCTCTTTTAATTTTTTTATTTCTATTTTTATTGAAATGTTTACATACTGAAAGTTTTGAGCATTGGCACTCTTTTTGAGGTACTTGAATAGGCATGACAACTTAAATGTTTACATAGCGCGAGGCCCTTAAACATGCTTGACAAACTTAAATGTTTACTTAAATAGGCCGGTCATAGTACTTTTTTCCTCGAATTTTTCCATACAATCTTGCAGTGAATTTGGACAATATTGTTGTCCACTGCCACTCACATAGCCATCATATGTTTCATATTTCTTCTATGCTTGGAATGCAATGTAGTCATCATTTAAGATACATATATTATTTACCAGTTCACTGGTTGTTGCTTGTTCACTGGTTTGTTGGTTTGTTGATCGCTGCTTGTTGTTGTTTGGTTCAACTTTGCAAGGTTGAGGTCCTGCACCTGCAGTTGGACTTGTTGGTGGTTTCATATTGGTTTTTTGCTTGTTGCTTGCTTTTGTTTTCTTCAACTTTGCAAGGTTGGGGTCCTGCACTCACAGTTGGAGTTATTTTTTCACTTTGCAGGGTTCAAGTCCTGCACCCGCAATTGGACCTGCGATTCTGTCATTCACCATTGACGAGTAAGTTTCAATACCATAGTTTCATCAGTATTCATTGTTTACTGTTTGCAGTTTGCAAGTAAGAATGTTTAAGTATTTCCACTCCCATAGTCATGCTTGTTCACTAGTTCATTGGTTCGTTGGTTGCTGCTTGTTGTTGTTTGGTTCAACTTTGCAAGGTTGAGGTCCTTCACCTGCAGTTGGACCTGTTCGTGCTTGCTCACTGGTTTGTTTCTTGCTGCTTGCTTTTGTTTTCTTTAAGTTTGCAAGGTTGGGGTCCTGCACCCACAATTGGAGCTTTTTTTGCACTTTTTAGGGTTCAAGTCCCGCACCCGCAATTGGACCTACAATTCTATTGTTCATCATTGACAAGTAAGTTTCAATACCATAGTTTCATTCGTATTCGTTGTTTACTTTTTGCAGTTTGCAAGTAAGAATGTTTAAGTATTTCCACTCGCATAGTCATCATATGTTTCATATTTCTTCTATGCTTGGAATGCAATTTAGTCATCATTGAAGATACATATATTCTTTACTGGTTCATTGGTTGTTGCTTGCTCACTGGTTTGTCACTTGTTGCCCTCTTTTGTTTGCTTCAACTTTGCAAGGTTGGGGTCTTGCACCCGCAGTTGGAGTTGTTTTTGCACTTTGCAGGGTTCAAGTCGTGCACCCACAATTGGACCTGTGATTTTGTCGTTCATCATTGACGAGTAAGTTTCAATACCATAGTTTCATTTGTATTCGTTGTTTACTATTTACTGTTTACAATTTGCAAGTAAGAATGTTTAAGTATTTATTCATCATTTGTATCATGCAGACTTTCCATAGAGGTTGGCATATCTTTTTCTCCTGCTCTTAAATTTTCCTCCAATTTTTTCCCCGGGCTCTACATCATGTACATGCCAATGTCGTCTGCACAACTCCGACTGTCATTTTTTCTAGCATTACAAATCATGATTCTTTGTCGTATGTGACGAAGTGGAAATATAACACCTCAATTGAATAAGGAAATTCTTTAGCCTTCACACTTTGCCCTCGATGATATTCCCAGCTTGCCTGGGAATGAGTACCTACCTATCCCGTACGTGAATCGAACACGTGTCTTTCACATGAAAAAGATGATGTCAAGCTTGTTGCCTTTGCAAAATGTTCTTGTAGAAGAAACCAACAGGTAGGTGTAGAAGGGCTAGGTATGATACAACGGTAACCAAGCTGCAACAAAATTGCACACCATTGCTAGGAATTATCCATCTTTTTCAGTGACATATTTTAGTAAGTTATAAAGAAAAAATTTCTAGGACCTGGAATGCAAATCCTGGGTAATTCTAGGACCCGTTATTGCACTTTGCAGGGTTGAAATCCTGCACTCGCAATTGGACCTACAATTATGTTGTTCATCATTGATGAGTAAGTTTAAATACCATAGTTTCATTCATATTCGTTCTTTAATGTTTACTATTTACAGTTTGCAAATAAGAATGTTTAGGTATTTATTCATCACTCCTATGCTGCATACTTTCCATAGAGGTTGGCATATCTTTCCCTCCTGCTCTTAAATTTTGCTCCAATTTTTTCTCCAAACTCTGAACCATATGTATGCCAATGTTGTGTGCACAACTCTGGCTGTCATTTTTTCTAGCATTACAAATCTCGATCCTTTACCTTATGTGACAAAGTTGAGATCTAACGCCTCAATAGAATAAGGAAATTCTTTAGCCTTCCCACCAAGCCCTCGACGACATTCCCACCTTGCCCGAGAATGAGTACTTACATGCCTTTGCAAAATGTTCTTGTAGAAGAAAACTACAGGTAGGTGTAGAATGACTATGTATGATACAAAGGTAACCAAGATGCAACAAAATTGCACACCATTTTCAGGCATTATCCATCTTTAACAATGACATATTTCAATAATTTATAAAGAGAAAGTTCCAAGACGGTGTCTACATTGTATAGGAACATGAAAAGTAAAAAAACAAATTGAGACCTTGGAAAATGATGACATTGACTACCTCATGAGAAAAGATCCAGTGACATGTACTCGTTACTATAGACATAAAGTAAATGTTTTGAGGCACTTGATATGTAATGCATATACAGGAAAAATTGCATATAATGCAGGTGGAACAATCCACTCTGCATTATTGATGCCTTTTAACAAGTCACATTTTCTTCCATTCAACAAAGAAATGTTAGATACCTTGTCAAATATTTATGTCGAACTACAACTTGTGTTCATAGATGAGGCATCATTGATTGGAAGTTGCTTCTTATATTCCATTGACAATCGACTGAGAAACATAAAACATGTCCAAACCAAATACTTTGGAAACCTTGATATGGTATTCCGTGAGGATCTTTACCAGGCACAACCCATACAAGATTCTCTCATATTTGAGCAACCTATGGTCAACATGCAAACAATGATGCATGGCTTTTGGAAAGACAACATAAACTGATTTGAACTACATACTACAATGTGCCAGACAAATGAAAAATTTATTGCAATTCTAAATAGAATGTGGACAAACAACCAAACATGTGATAATTTAACATATATCAATTCAAGTTGCATGTGACCTGCCCCGACTGACCCAACCATCCATTACCTATTCTACAAGAATAAGGATGTTGCAGCACATAACAAGTATATGTTATTGCTCATGCCTGACAATGATATCATCATCAATTCAATTGATCTTGAAGAAGAAAACCATGGCAATGTACCATGTTATCAACATACAACAACTTTCCGTTTGCAACTTGTCCTGAAATTAGACATGTTAGTTGAAATATACGCCTGGAACTATGATTCACAAGATGGCCTAGTGAATGGTGTAGATGAAATACTCAAAGCTTATACCAAAACAAAAAAAATTGATGTCCTCTGGATTAAGTTCCATGACCCGCACATTGGCCATCGACAAGCCAACAAGTTAGCTAATCTATATAATTCAAACACTTTGCGTGAATGGACACCTATATTGCGAATATCAAAACAATTATCAACATCGAAAAAGACAAGTGAACTGAAGATTCAAAAACAATTTCCAATTCAACTTGCATCTGCACATACAATCCACAGATCACAAGGACTAATACTTGATAGTGTTGCATTCGAGCCTGCTGGAATACGAATACATGGACTTGTATACACAACTTTGTCATGTGTTCAGAAACATATAATCCTTGCACTTGGTAAGTGCTCTTACAAAAAGATAACTTCAAAGTCAAACATAAAGTTGATAATGAGATGCAACGCCTTCGGACTAGTGCAAAATGGCATCTACAATATGATTACCAATTCATACAAACAAACTCATCTGTATCAATTCTCTCACTTAACACACGCATCTTAAATGCACATATGAATGGTATACTCAATGACTATGACACAATGCAATATGATATTTTGTGCTTGCAAGAAACATACATGACATTATGCATGCAAAATACGCAATTTTCAAATCACGCTTGCATATCAAGTTACATTACGCATGGAGTGATGATATTAGTGAAAAAACATATAACAATTTTGGATCATATGCATTTCGAAGAAAAAGATGTTGAGATGGTGCTAGCGAGAGTAATTTTTGGTGGATTGCAAATTGCAATATTCAATTTCTATGCCTCTCCACATGCAACATTGCCAACATAATGAATGTTTTTTCAAATGCATTACACTATTTACATCTGAACGAAACCATTATCATTCTAGGAGACTTCAATGTTGACATGCCACAAAACAGTGCCATAACAAAAGAATTGGAAAACTACATGTGCAATTGCAATCTTCGCTTTCTTTTGGTTAAGATAAAGCATGTACAAAATGCACTTATTGACCATGTATGGTCAAATGTGCCCATTTCACAATACACCATGTTTATCTTAGACACATATTGGTCTGACCATGATACAATTTGTCTTGTACTTGAATTATGAAATATACATCAAACATATTACAAAATCATATTCCCATGTCTCAAAGCATATCTGGATACTTTGTTGCACAAAACGAAATCATTCAGCTAGGATCGTCCAACTTCTTAATATTTTCTGGCTTGTAATATATTTTGGCCAGGAAAAATTCTATATAACCACAACCATGGATCAAGAAAAACAAAGGTTTATGCTTCTAACTCTATCTTTTATTCTATTCCTTTGATGCTCATTTACTATATGTACATATTACTTGTTTTCCCTTACATACCAACTTACATTCACATTCATTGTGTTTTGTGCGTTACCACATTGAAACAAATAGAATAACTGGAGAAGACGAAGGAATCTTAACCACAAATGTAGAAGAAGAGATACAAAGGTGCATGCTTCTATTCTTATTTCATATTCCATTTTTTTGTATTTCATTTATTTTCTGTATATTTATTCTATTGCTTTGCACCTAATTTATTGTATGTAGATACTACATATCCTCCTACATAATAACTTATCTTCATGTCAACTGTATTTTTTGTACTGCTACATTGAAATAATTAGAACTGTATTTATTTTTTTACATGTCTTTCTACATACCAACTTACCTTCATGTCCATTGTATTTTTTGCATTGCTACATTGAAAGAAACAAACTAGTTGGACAAGAGGATGAAATCTTATATGCTACAGCAGAGGAAGCTGAAGTACAATCTTCGAAAAGGTATACCAATAGTGATAGTAAATCAAACACACAAAATGAGTAGGTGGATAAAATATTGGACTAGAAAACGATGATTTGGAAACAATGGGCCTTTGTTGAGACTTCCCGCTTCCGAAAATTGCACTCCCCTTTTCTATTTTCCCACTCTCTTTTATCCCTTTTTTCCCCTCTTCTATACTTAACCAAATTCCCCTTTCTTTTTCCCCTCTACTTTCCCTTTCTGGTTACTTTAGTTAGTCGTTTTTTCTGAAAATTTCTAGGTGCACGGGTTGGCGGACTCATGTGTTCACATTTATACTCGTGCTTCTATATCATGAGTTTGACCGACCGCTTCCCCATTCCATACTTAGACACTTTTTCGATCGTAGTTTCCCGGACCGACGGGCTCAAAATTGCGCTTCTATTGTTCCATTTCCTTCAAACAACACCCAGAGTTCCACGATATACAAATTGACATTTGAACTCCCGGGCTAGTGAGTTCAATATTGTGTTTCTATTGTTCTGTGCCCTACAAACAACACCCATAGTTCCGCGATATACAAATTGATCGCTAGACTCCCCCATCATGCCCTATTCCGTGTTACACTTTTTTGCACTCAAAATTTCCAAGACATACTCCCTTGACACCCTATTTCATACTCCATCCCCTTCGAGCTTGTATGTGACATCCAGAACAATTATGAAAAATATATAATGCATATGCTTATCTAGTCATTTTGATGTTCATGTACACATGCTTGCATCAGAAATACTTGGACGAGTGACATGGGCATGGGTATTCAATCATCGCAAACATCAACATGACGACAAGGCCAAAGGTAAAGATTCATACATTATGCTCTTACTATGTTTACCAAACAAATATCCTGAGTTATTTATTCATCTATGCCATGATAGATATGTTGATGTCATCTACAACACATGCTTTTCAGTTCACAAGAAGTATTGACGAGCGCAAGTGAAACGACCAACATAGTGCAAGCTCCGCAGACTAAGAGGTATGGTTACAAAACTCTTACCTGCATAATTCATCCAAATTGTGCATCTACTTGTACATTTATGCCAAAAAAAGAAAAAAAGAAAAAAATGAAACAAACTGCCATTCACATTACTTTTTTTGTTCAAAAAATGTCCCCTGGTCTAAACTTATAACACCCAATATACTATCGATAGAAGGCTTGAACAACCGTTGAACTGGACAAGTGCTCGTCAGGGACATAATGGTCGTGTATAACACCTACTTAGACAAGGAAAACAAACTAGATGCATTATGCGTGCTGACATGAAAAACAATGAAGCCATGATGACAGTCAGACTGACTATCCCTACAAAACTTGTCCATAAACATGCAAAAAAGATCTTGCCAAGTAATGGGATATCCATTACAAATTTTAATATATTACCAAAAATAGTATATGACTGTGGTGATTGTGATCGGATTATATCGCTCATTGAAACAAGTATTGTGGAAAAATTTCCCACGGTTTGTTCATAATATCGTTTCATACCGGACACAACAATCAACCAACTTGTATAGAGCAACAACATTTACCCAATCAGAACCATTGGTGCAACTGTCACACTCGCGAGAAAATTTGGCTCGCAACACTTTCTCCATATAAAATATGGAGAGTCAGACAATGACAAGGCAATGATATCATTCTCCATATCCAATTTTGTCCTTTACTTTCACATGCTCATATATCTCAGTTATGTTACACAACTATTACACTCTTCCATGTTGCAGCTACAATTGTTTGACACCTATTCAAATTTATTTTCCTCAATGGAACAACAATTGCATAAAGGGAAATTTCCACTTATGCTCTTCAAAAATATAACAAAGAAAAGAGATGTTAAAGAAAGGATCTTTCGCACAACCCAAACAACATTTGTAACATAATTGTGAACATACATAGTACAAGATCTCAAGAAACTAGCTCGCTCGACAACTGTTGTACGTATACATCTACAATTCCATCCACACTTTGCACATAAAAATTGCCTTAAACAATCTTGTGTAGTTTTTTTGTTGTACACTTGTATATTATATTGTTCAATATATTAACTAATATGCTCACGTGCGCAGGTTGAGGGTGTTTTGATTGTAACAAATGCGTACTCGACCCCCTTCGAGCCTGTATGTGCCAAATGCAACTCTCCTGCTTCTGCCTCTGCTTTCATAAATGATGGCACAATTGATTGCCTACGATGCAGTAAAAAATACCCTTACATATGTAGACATTTCCTCAGCACTGCCATCCGAACCCTCATCAACCCAATTGTACATTGTACAATTAAACAACCTGTATTACAAGATGTGCTTCCTGGGTTTGCATAATTGCCATATGAAGTATACCTACAAAAAAAGGCGAACAATGTCTACATGTTACACGACTTTCGTGTCCTTAGAAAAATTACATTAAATGAGGACAATGCCATACTGCATATTGGCTGAACCAAAAGAAATAATTTCATATCACGCGTTGACAAGAAACAAAACAATATGAACTGTATCTGTCCATGCTACCCAATCAAGATATGAATAGATTTTTGCAGTGCCATGACAAAGTGAACTGGAAGCGCATAAGATTGTTCAGTCCATGAATGAGAAGCATGAGAAAAGACCTCATACAAAGTATCAAACTATGAATAAATCAGGTCCATCCTTTGAGTCGTCAAAATGGCTTGCTCCTATGAACATAACCATCAGGCATTTTAAATAATATTGCAAATTTGGCATTGTTCAAACTCCATTAAGTTAAATCCTGACACTCTTTTCCATAACTAGTAATGTTAGAACATTTTCAGGTCAACATGATCTTGGTTCATAGTACTATCAGAAGCAAATGTTCATAGTGATCTTGGTTCATAGTAATATAGTAGTCAACAAATTTCTTGGTGCCCATTTGTGGATTTGGTTATAGATGGGATACAATGCCCAATCTCCGCTGATGTTTTCCTATCTTGTGTCTGGCAGACTTTTATTCATGTGCTTTCGTACTGTAGTTCAAGACTCTCATGGGTTCGGTTTTTTAATTATGGCTGGATGATTGATCCAAGTGAATATCTATGGTCACCCACCTTTTCCAACTGGCTTAAAACAATTTTCTGGCAATTTTGGCAATTTACTATTTTTAGCAGTTTTTACTTCCGGGGCCATTTTAAGGGCCTAAATGAAGGTTTTTCGGGATAGATATTCTCAATGATAACTAAGGGCATGTTTGAAACCCCAAAATAAATCTCCTCGACGATACCTTTCCAACGGGCTATCATACGCCTAAAACTGAGATCGTATGCAAAAGTTATGACCCTGGGAAGTTGATGTACTAACTTACCCAGACGGGGCCCACATGACTTTTGGCGCTTCATCTCCTAGGGTTAGGTTTTTGGATGTCTAGGGTTTTTGGAATTCCTGTTTATTGTAAAAAGGCCTTCAGAGCCTCATTTTAATCATCTTCTTACGAATGAGCATAGTCGTCACATCTCTTCTCAGAGATAAGCCACCACCATTCCAGCAAGCTTGTTTCCGTTGCATTTTACAGTTTCAACTTATTTCCTTATTGAATAGAAAACCAGTTTTACTGTATCTCTATTATTTTGGGTTAAGCACCTATTAATAATCTATAGTCATTTTGTTTTTCTCGTAAAATCTGGATCAGTGGTATTAGAGCGGTTTGCTCCTTGTCGTCTCAATGCATGTCCCCAACGAGGTCGGAGTACAAAGAGTTGGGTCTTGAGCTTGTTTCTCTTGAGGAAAAAAGATCTCGCACACCCAAGCAACCTCTCATGGTAGGAGAAAAGAAAGATGACGGGACATGAGATCCTTTCAAACTGTTGATTGAGGAATCCCTCACACAACAAAGGAACGAGATGATGGATAGTTTCACGCAAATCCTTCGACGACTACCAACATGCGACGCATCTTCTTCAAGTGGAGGCGCCACCCCCTTCAAGGTACAAATAAACTTCGATATTACTATATTTGAAGGTCAGATAGACACAGATGCTGTAGACAAGTGGTTGAATCTACTAGAAGGGTATTTTTCTGTCCATAACTTTTTGAATAGAGAAAAGATTACTTTTGCGCTCCTCAAAGTCGTTCCCCATGTCAAAGATTGGTGGGAAACTTTCTGTGAGCAAAAGGAAATAGAGGAACCCTCATTATTTACAGTCACGACCACCTTGGAATCCTTTAGGGATGTTATTAAGGAACAATACTACCCCGTCGGAAGTTATGATGACTTTTATACCAAATGGACCACACTACGACAAGAAAGAGACCAAGCAGTGCCAGATTTCACAAATATATTTCATACCTTGCGCACCAAGCTGGGTATCAAATATTCAGAGAGACATCTAGTGCTCAAGTATCGCGACACTCTGCATTGATACATCCAGACCGAAATGGAATTTCTGGACATCTCATCCTTGGGCGTGGCCTACCGATATGCCGTCAAAATCAAGCAAAAGCTCAAACAAAAGACACGACAATTTGGGCCTAGGAACCCCTCACAGCAAAATCCAGGAAAGGGCGGCCCCAACCCATAGAAAAAAGGACAGAGAAAAGATGGATAGTATCAGGAAAACCAGTCCAAGCCGCAAGAAAATAAGGACATCAGAAAGACAAAGAGAGATACTGGGAAGTGGTGCGACTTCCATAAGAGCCCTTGGCATAACACTGCTGACTGCCGCTCAAAGCAGTTGCTGGTGGCAGAAGTGAAATCCTGTGAATCAGATGTGGGTTCAGATTCTGAGCCATAACTAGAAAGGGGAAGACGAATCATTGACTTGGAACCCAGTTCCACTGTTGCTACCACCGAGCTCTGGCCTGGTGAACCAGACGAACCAAAAGAAGGAGAACGCCTCTTCCATTCACAGATGTGGGTAAAAGGCACCCCGCTGCACTTCATCGTTGATAGCGGTAGAAAGAAGAACCTCATCTCAGTAGAGGTCGTCAAGTGGTTGGCCTTGTTGACAATGCCTCACCCACAACCCTACACCATTGGATGGCTCCGCCAAGGAAGCGATCTTCGTGTCAACCAACAGTTCCGACTGTCGTATGACATCAAGCCCTTCAAAGACGAGGTATTGTGTGATGTTTCTCCTCTCAAAGTTTGTGATGTTATTTTGGGCCAACCTTATTTATGGAAATGTCATGTTGTATATGAGTCTAGGCCTCGTAGTGTTATTATTACTTTGAACATGAAATTGTACAGGATACCCGAGGCAGTCCCACCTATTGTTATTTCCTTGATCTCTGCTAAGCAATGCAGGAAGGTCATCTCTTAGATGGGGAATTTTGTCTTCTTCATGATTCGCTCTTAGAATAAGCGAAAGATCACAACCACATCCAGGGTCTCTACGACTGACCTCTCCACACAGCAGAAGCAAGTAGATAAGGTCGTGGAAGAATACTCAGATATCTTCTCCTCACCTACCAGGGTACCTCTGCACTGTCAGGTCAAGCACCCCATCGATCTGACCCCCGACACAGCATTGGCCAATGGGCCAGTCTATCATCGCTCTCTGTTAGAGAATGAGGAGATCAAGTGACAGATCCAAGAACTGATCCACAAGGGGCACATCCATCCTAGTTTATCACCTTCCAGGAGCCCAATCATGCTGGTATAGAAGAAAGATGGAACCTGGTGACTCTGCATTGATTACTGGGCTCTGAATAAAATCAAAGTCAGAAACCGGTACCCGATTCCCGAATCGACGACCTCCTTGATCAATTCATGGGGGCCAAATACTTCAGTAAGATTGATCTGAAGTCTGGTTACCACTAGGTCCTGATAGAACAAGCAGATGTATGGAAAACTGCCTTCAAGTCAAAGGAAGGCCTTTTTGAATGATTGGTCATGCCCTTTGGTTTGACAAATGCTCTAGCCACTTTCTTGAGGATGATGGACGACATCCTGTGACCATTCACCAATATTTTTTTAGTGGTGTATCTAGATGACATTCTCATTTACAACAAGACTTGGGCCGAACACTTGCAGCATATTCAACAGGTTTTGCATACCCTGCGACAACACAAGCTATATGCCAACTTGGAAAAATTCTCCTTCGGCATGGACATGGTCTATTACCTGGGCTACATAATTGATCAACATGTCGTACATGTGGATCCAACCAAGATCCAAGTCATCCGTGATTAGCCAGCCCCAACCACACTCACTGTGCTTCAGAGCTTCTTGGGCCTTGCCAATTTCTACCACAGGTTTGTGTTGGGATTCTCCCATATTGCATGGGCCCTCAGCCAAATAACCAGGGGTGGTGGTAATGAGAAATTTGCGTGGGTCCGGTCCCAACAACAAACGTTCGACGATTTGAAGCAGCGCTTGTGCTCAGACCTAGTAATTTCACTACCAGACTTGCAACAACCCTTTGAGATCAAGACGGATTCTTCAGACTATGTGGTGGGCATCATTCTCGCTCAACACGACCACCCCATGGCCTATCATAGTGAGATACTATCAGATGTTGTCCGTAAGTACCCAACTTACGACAAAGAAATGTACTCCATTGTGCAAGCCTGCCACCAGTGGAGACATTACATTCTTGGGAAGGAGATAGTCATCCACACTAATCATAAGCCACTGCAGTTCCTGCAGACACAAGGAAAATTGCAGAATGATTTCCATCAAAAGTGGTCCACATACTTGTAGCAATTCCACGTCAACATCAAGTATAAAATAGGAAGCACCAATCGCATCGTTGATTGCCTCAACAAACCGCCAGTCGCGACACTCACCACGGTGCTAGAATCCTGCGGCCATGAGACCTCTGGATGGCCCCAACTCTATGAGACAGACCCAAACTTCGCCACCACCTACGATATGTTGGGTGCAAACGCAATTGTCGATAATTTCCATCTTCATGATGGGTTGTTGTGTCGTCTGGGCCATATCTATGTTCCATCAAGCGAGCAAGCGAAGCTGATCTGGGAAGCCCATTGCAGTTAGGTGGCAGGACAATTCGGCATCAAAAAGACAGTGGCGATGCTACAGAAACATTTCTACTGGCCGAAACTTCGACAGGAGGTCAACAAGTATATCCAGTCCTGCATTGGCTGTGCTATTGCCAAACCGACCACTAAGAAACATGGCCTGTACAACCCTCTTCCTAATCCTGACGGGCCATGGGAATCCATCTCAATGGACTGCATGTCGGGCCTCCTGTCCACCAAGTGGGTAAATGACTGTGTTTTTTTGGTTGTTGATCACTTTTCTAAGATTGCGATTCTGGTTGCCTCCAAGAAGAACATCACAGTAGAGGCCACTGCCAAGATCTTCTTTGAATGAGTCTGGGTACATTTTGGAATCCCACAAACCATTGTCTCAGATCGAGACAATCGATTTCTCAGCATATTCTGGTCGAGCCTCTGGTCACTACTGGACACCAAGCTCACCAAATCCATGACCTTCCACCCCCAGACAGATGGTCAAACGAAGGTTGTAAATCGAATGATTGTGCATATCCTTTGCATGTATAATTCAAAGAAACCTCGCACATGGGATGAGAGTATTCCCTATGTCCAACATAGCTACAAACGAGCCCTGCATAGCTCAACCGACGACAACCCCTTTCAGGTGGGGTTGGGATTCCAACCATTGGGTCCCATAGATGTTGCACTTCCACTTGAGGTCACCTCGACCGACTCATATCCTACTCCAACTGAAGTTGACAAAGCCACCCAGTTCATTGAGCGGATCCAGCACATCCACCAAGAGGTTCAGTATATCCTACAGGAGTCCAAAGACAAGTACAAGCAACGCCATGATCAACATCGTGTGCCACATAAGTTTCAGGTGGGTGACAAAGTTTGGTTGCACTTGTAGAAAGAATGCCTTACAGGACCCCATCAAAAGCTTCGCCCACTCCGTTATGAGCTGTACACCATCACCAAGGCCATGGACGATAATTCTTTTGAGCTCAACATTCCTCATTTCCTTGGCCTTCACCCAATGTTCAACGTGGATCTCCTTCGCCCTTTTTTCCCACCATTATTGGACACCTCAAACGTAGTAGAACAACTGAAACCAACAGAGATCAACCTCGACTGCATACAACATGCATCCAAGGATCATATTGTGGACACATATATTAAGGGCATTCAACAACAAAGGATCCATCTTTATCGAGTCGTTAAAGTAGGGTAGCTCCTGCACCAAGGCAAGTGGCTCACCCGGGGAAAAATTCAGCAGAAATTTCCTCATCTGATGGGGGAACTCAACGCAATGGATACCATTGCTTCCTAAGGAGGAATGATTGATCCATGTGGATATCGGTGGCCACCCACCTTTTCCAACCGACACAAAATAATTTTTTGGCAATTTTGGCAATTTACTATTTTTAGACGTTTTTACTCTCGAGGCCATTTTGAGGGCCTAAATGAAGGTTTTTCGGGATCAAGCTTCTCAATGATATTGGAAGGCGTGATTGAGCCCCTAGAATGAATCTCCTTAACAATACCTTTCCAACAGGCTATCATATGCCTAAAACGAAGATCATATGCAAAAGTTATGACCCCGGGAAGTTGATGTACTAACTTACCCAGACGGGGCCCACATGACTTTTGGCGCTTCATATCCTAGGGTTAGGTTTTTGGCATTCCCATTTACTGTAAAAAGGCCTTCAGAGCCTCATTGTAATCATCTTCTTGCGAATGAGTGCAGCCGTCACATCTCTTCCTAGAGATAAGCCGCCACCATTCCAACAAGCTTGTTTCCGCTGCATTTTACAGTTCCAACTTATTTCCTTATTGAATAGAAAACCAATTTTACTATATCTCTGTTGTTTTGGGTTAAGCACTTGTTAATAATCTGTATTCATTTCGTTCTGCTCGTAAAATCCGAATAAATGATAGATTCAAGATCTTGGTGGTTTTTCTATTATCTTAAAGAATATACAAGACCCGCCTTGCCTTAGTAAGATCTGTGAAGAAAATGTAATATGTAGTTCAATTTAGCACTTTTACTTGATTGATAAAATTACCAAAATTCTTCTTCAGAAATATTTTGAAATAAAAGTATATATGCTAGGTGAAGTCCAATGGGACTATGATATCAACCACAAAAAAATAAATTTATAGTTCATCGTTGTTATACTTACGGTCAAGTTGACAGTACAATAATTTTACTTGAACAACCCTCCATTGTTTTTTCTGTAGATTTTCGATGCTTCTCTTATGCCAACACATCCTGGAAAGTATAACTATGACTCACTTTCTCTATTCCTTGATTCATGTGATTTTGTAGTATAGTTCAAGGTTCTCATGGGCCCAGTTTTTGAATTATGGTTGGATGATAGATTCAGGATCTTCGAAGTTTTTCTATGATATTAAAGAATATATAGGACCTAACTTGCCTTTTAATGTAAGATCTGTGAAGCAAATGTAATATGTAGTTCATTTTAGCACTTTTACTTGATTGATGAAATTACCAAAATTCTTCTTCAAAAATATTTTGAAATAAAAGGCTATATGTTAAGTGAAGTCCAATGGGACTATGCTATCAACCACAGAAAATTAAAATTAATTTTTGTTGTTGTTATACTTACGGTCAAGTTGACAGTACAATAATTTTACTTGAACAACCCTCCATTGATTTTTATGTAGCTTTTTGATGCTTCTCTTATGCAAACACATTTTGGAAAGTATAACTATGACTCACTTTCTCTATTACTTGATTGAATAGCATGTTCACCTGTCTAATGCACTTCATAGTTACTGTTAAGACCATCAATGGGGCTTTGTTAAGACCAATTCGCACTTCCAAAATTTGTCATCCCCTTTCTTTTTCCCCTCTACTTTTCCTTTCTGGCTACTTAGTCGTTTTTCAGAAAATGTCTAAGTGCACGAGTTGGCGGATTCACACATTCACATTTCCATTGATTCTTTTATATCACGAGTCTGACCAACCACTTCCCCATTCAATACTCAACAAATTTTTCGATCGCAGTTTCCCGACCAGGCAGGCTCAAGATTGCGCTTCCATTGTTCCACCCCCTACAAACAACACGCAGACTTCCCCGATATACAAATTGACAACCAAATTCCCCTTTCTTTTTCTCCTCTACTTTCCCTTTCTGGTTACATAGTCATTTTTCTGAATATGTCTCATTATTTTATATCACGAGTTCGACCGACCTCTTCCCCATTCCATACTTGGACACTTTTTCGATCGCCGGTTCCCGGGAAAGCGCACTCAACATTGCGCTTCCATTGTTCCACGACCTACAAACAACACCCGAAGTTCCACGATATACAAAATGACTGTCGAATTCCACCATCATGCCCTATTCCGTGTTACACATTTTGCAGTCAAAAGTTCGGAGACATATGATTTGACCATCGGGCCCTCATGTCTCCTGAGTATAACCTGTGACCCTATTTTGAAGCTTGACCGACTGCTTTCCATACTTTTCCATTTCTTGGAATCTCTTTCGCAGGTCATGAGGTTGGTGGGTCCACGAAATGTCCAATCATTAATCGCTCTTCACCGTCCCTTCCACCTTCATACTTCTTTCTAAATATGCAATTATTAAGCTTTAATGGTAACAACTCATCATACAGGAACCATAAAGATTGTCATTAATGGGTGAAAGGCTTGAGGAGATCTCCATTAATACGAATTAAACCAAGATTTGTGGAGGGTTATATTATCCCTTATGAGTGTTCATTTCAAACATCATGGAATCTCTTTCACGCATCGTCGAGTTGGCGGCTTCACAAAATCTCCAATCCTTAATCGCTCTTCGCCGTCCCCGCCACCTTCTGTAATATACCAGATAAAAAAAGTATGCGAAACAGAAATAAAATGCTAGAAATGGCAGAATAACAACAATATAACCAAAACAATCACCACAATAGCACTGAAATGATATAAGAGTAACAACATAAATAACACTTTGATTTTGAAAGAAATGTTCATGGGCCTCTTCGATGGGGCAACCTCCAGTTGAGCAGAGCTCTATTACAATAATATCCAAGCTAGGGTTCTCATACCCTCGACTCCTATTTATACTAAATATGTCTATCAAAAGAAGCATTTAGAGGAATATCCTTCTAGAAGTGGCAACTTCTACTAGGTCTTCTTACATTCGACTTATTCTATTTTATTACAAGGCCTTATTGATATTGACCTTTATCACATCCGAATATATTGTTCTATCTATGTGCAGGTTAGGACCCTAACATGTCCTCCCCCTTAAAACCAACCTTGTCCTCAAGGCTTGAGATGTGGAAATTGCTGCAGAATGGTAGTTGGTTCCCAAGTGGCATCTGTTGGAGTTGTATCTTTCCACTGGACTAACACTTCTTTGATGGTTCTCTGATGTAGGTGACACTCACGGTGGTCCAAAACTACTTGTGGTTGTAGCCAAATGGATCCTTCTTCGGCTAAATCGGGAAGGTTGGTTTGAATTTGGCACTTAGTTCCAATCACCTTCTTTAAGCATGAAACATGAAAAATAGGATGTAGCTTCGAATGACTGGATAAAGCTAACTGATAGGCCACCTGTCCCACACGCTTGAGAACGGTATAAGGGCCATAAAATTTGGGTGCTAGATTCTGGCAATGCTCGGCCTTGAGGGAATTTTTCTTGTAAGGTTGCAGTCGAAGAAACACCTGATCCCCTTCTACAAATTGACGTTCAGAGCGACCTTGATCTACTTGTTGCTTCATGTGATTCTATGCCATGACCAAATTATCTTTGAGGGAACGAAGAAGAGCCTCTCGAACTGTAAGTGTTTGGTCAACCGCCTGGACCTTCGAGACACCCCGTAGGTATGAGAGAACTGAAGGTGGCTTCTATCCATATACCGCTTCAAAAGGAGTCATGCGTGTAGCTATATGGTATGAAGTGTTGTAACACCATTCAACTAGGGGTAACCATTGAGCCCACTGATTTTTCTTTTCTGAGGAAAAACACCTCAAATATGTTTCCAAACACTTGTTGACAACTTTCGTTTGACCATCAGTCCGGGGATGATACGCTGTGCGGAGATGCAATTGGGTGCCTTGTATCTTGAACAGTTCTTGCTAAAAATTGCTTGTGAAAGTTGGGTCGCGATCATAAACAATAGAGTGCGGCATGCCATGAAGCTTGAAGACCTAATCCATGAAAATTTGAGCCACCGTAGATGCTGTAAACGGGTGTTGAAGAGCGCAAAAATGAGCATACTTGGAAAGGCAATAAAAAACCACCACTATGACTGATTTATTTCCCGATTTGGGTAAGCTTGTAATAAAATCCAAAGAGATATCCCTCCAAATAGCAGGTGGAATCAGAAGCGGTTGTAGTGTGTCCAGAGATTTGATTGTTTCTCCCTTGGTGCGTTGACACACATCACATTCAACAACAAAATTACGAATGTACTGTTTCATACCATCCCAGAAAAAAGAACGTTTGACCCTGTCATAGGTTTTGGTGAACCCTGAGTGCCCCACTGTGGGTGTAGCATGAAGCTCAGAAAGTACTGTCGATTCAATCTTTGATTGTTTACTTAAATACAAATGGCCTTTGTATCGAAGCTCATCATGGAGCCAAGAGTACCATGAAGAAGTTGGAGCATTGGACTGCAAATGTTGGATCAGATGTGAACTTTTAGGATCTTGTAGCCATTCCTGGCGAACGACTTGGAGCCAATCTGGTACAATGAAGGAAAGAGAAAAAAGGGATCCTTCGTCTTCATATTTTCGGGAAAGTCCATCCACAACCACATTGTCTTTGCCTTTCTTGTAAATGATCTCATAATCATATCCAAAGAGCTTAGTTACCCATTTTTGTTGCTCCGGGGAGGAAATGCGTTGTTCCAGAAAATACTTGAGGCTTTGATGGTCTGTCTTAATTTGGAAACGTTGCCCCAATAGATAAGGACACCACCGATCAATGACATGCAAAATAGCCAACATTTCCTTTTCATAGATTGATTTGCCCAGATTTCTTTCAGATAATTGCTTGTTGGTAAAGGCCAAAGGCCGACCCTCTTGCATAAGGACAACACCAATTCCTTTCCCTGAAGCATCACATTCCAAGACAAAGGTCTTTGTGAAATCAAGAAGGGCCAGGACTGGAGTGGTGCACATGGCCATATTCAAGGTTTGAAAAGCTTGAGCAGCAGATGGGGTCCAAGTGAAAGAGTTCTTTTTTAGGAGAGCAATGAGAGGTGTAATTGTTAACAAACTTGTGGTAATAACCTGTTAAGCCTAGAAATTCACGCAAGATTTTGAGAGTCTTTGGGTGAGGCCAATCTTTCATAGCTACAATCTTTTTAGGATCCACCCTAACGCCTTCCTTTCCAACTAGATGACCCAAGTACTCTACTTCTGAGGCGCCAAAAGCACATTTAGACTGTTTCAGGAAAAGTTGGTGCTGAGAGAGTAGATGGAGAACTCAATCCACATGGGCAAGATGGTCTGTCCAGGTTTTTCTATAAATGAGGATATCATCAAAGACAACTAAGACAAAATGACATAGAAAAGGACATAAGACATGATTCATGAGGCTTTGGAAGGTGGAGGGGGCATTACACAAGCCAAAGGGCATGACAAAAAACTCATAGTGGCCCTCATAAGTTCTAAAGGAAGTCTTGGGAATGTCTACCTCTTTCATACGTATTTGGTGGTAGCTTGAATGAAGATCAAGTTTAGTAAAGAATTGGGCGCCACTCAATTCATCCAGGACGTCATCAATGACAGGAATGGGAAATTTGTCTTTAATGGTAAGTTTGTTGAGGGCACGGAAGTCATGACACATTCGCCAAGAACCTTCTTTCTTCAGGACCATGACCATCGAAGAAGAGTAGGGGCTCGTACTAGGGTGGATAACGCCTGCATTAAGGAGTTCCTGGACCATTTTCTCAATTTCATTTTTTTGGGAAAAGGGTTGACAATATAGACGGATATTGGGAGGAAGGCTTCCAGGTACAAGGGGAATGGAATGATCATGAACACCATGGGAAGGAGGGAGTCCCTAGGCAATGGAAAATACCACTTGATGTTTAGAAAGGATGGCTAGGAGGTCTTGCAACACCAAGGGTGTTTCTATTTCTTGTATGGCATGGAGTTGGGAAATAACACAAGAATGACCTTTTTTGAGTATCTTTTCCATGCGATGGGAACTAATGATCTCAGGTGAACCAACGATGATGCCTTGGAACTTATATTGGTGGCCCTCCTGGTCAAATTGCATGGTTAATTCCTTGAAATCCATGAAAATGGGACCTAAAGACCTTAGCCAATCTGCACCCAACACAATGTCACAACTGCCCATGTCGATAGAAAACATATGATATTTCAGGTGGTAGTCACCAATTTGGAGACACACATTTTCACAACACCTTCCACATTTCATGGAGCCACCATTGGAAATCATGATTTGGAAATTATTGACGGCATGGATGTAGCAATGAGTTTCTTGGGCAATGGGGCGATGAATAAAATTATGGGTGCTTCCACTATCAACCAGAATGATGACCTTCTGATGCTTGATGTAACCGATTAGCTTGAGGGTTTGGGGAGCCGAGAAGCCAGTGAGAGCATCGAGGGAAATGACTGGTTCTACTTCGGGAGGGTCTGAGGGAGGGGTTATGTCAGTGGTTTCAAGTGACTCATACACAAGGGGAGTTTCAACATCCTCTTCTGAAATATCCTTGGAGATGGCCATAAAAATATTTTGTTCCTTACACTTGTGGCCCGAGAAATATTTGTCATCACAATTATAACAAAGGATTTTGAGTTGGCATTCAACCATTTCATCCCTGGTCAATTTTTGGATCTTTAGTGGAGTAGAGGGAGTAATGGGATTTACTAGTTTAGGGCGAGGGATAAAGGCGGGTTTCTGGTTTTGAGAAGATACAACCTGTTGTGCTTCTTTATCTCTTTTAGTATCCTCCACCCAACTCTGAGGCCGAGCCATGAGGACATGGGCCTGAATCTCATCCTTGAGGCCACTAATTAAACACTCTTGGAAAAAGGCATCAGACATGCCCTCTGTCCAAAAATTCAGGCGCTCAAAGGCAGCTATAAAGTCTGTCACTGTTCCTGATTGTTTCAACTTTGTCAAACGGCCCAAATGGTTGGTGTCAGTGTCAAAGCGTTCATAAAGCTCTGCCACAAAGTGTGTCCAAGCAATATACCCTTGACGGGAAGTTTTTCTCCATTGCCACCATTGCCAACGTTCTTGATCTAGATGGAAAACACCATACCAGAGTTTTTCCAAGTCATCTATAATGTTGTATAAAGAGAAATATTGTTCCATTTGGGTTACCCAACCACTGGGGTCTGAGCCATCAAATTTGGTCACATCCACCCGCTAAAGGTGTAGGTCACGTTGAGAGTGATGGTGTTGAAAGTTATGGGAATGAGATGAATGTTCACCTTCGGTATGTGGGGGTGAGTCAGAGGAAGGGTTATCTGTAGGGATATGAAGCTTGGTGCAAAGTGATGAAAAGACAGATTCAAGTTGGGCGGTTAGGTCTTGTTTGATTTCCTCCATTGAGGACTGCATGGTTGTATTGATGGCGGCAACATTGGCACTGAGTTGTTTCACTTCTTGTTGGGTCTCGATGAGACTAGATTGCAAGGTATTGAAGCGAGCTTCCAAGTCTTGGCTGCGGGTATTTGCCATGAGGACGAGGGAATCGAAAAGGGGCGGGTGGGGTCAAAAAATTTGCCGAAAAATGATATGTATGAATGTGATAAGGGTGAAGAAATGAATCCAATGGAATAGGCTTCAATTAATGGTGAAAAAAATTTAAGATTTTGTTTTTTTTTTTTTTTTTTTTTACA
>ML804907.1:70465-81341 GCA_009831015.1 Picea engelmannii | reverse complement strand
TGCTTAGTAGAAGGAAGGCCCGACATGTAATCCATAGAGATGGATTCCCAAGGTCGATTGGGGGTAGGAAGCGGAGTATAGAGGCCTTGCTTCTTGATGGTCGGTTTGGCAATGGCGCAAGCAGTGCAGGACTTGATGTACTTTCTGACATCTTGTCGAAGGTTCGGCCAATAGAAATACTTTTGCAGTACTGCCACAGTTTTCTCGACCCCGAAATGCCCAGCGACCCGACTGTAGTGCGCCTCCCAAATCATCTTGGCACGCTCGCTTGAAGGAACACAAAGGTGTCCCAGGTGACAAAGTAGGGCATCCTGGAGGTGAAAATTGGGAACTTTCTTACCCTCCAAGAGTGTATTGTATGTGTGGCTGAATTCTGGATCACTTGTGTAGAGAAGCGGCCAATCGAAAGTCTCGTGCCCACAAGAGTTGAGCACAGTGGTTAGCACCATGATGGGTGGTCGACCGAGGCAGTATGCAACATTATTGGTGCTGCCTTTTTTGTACTTAATTTTCAAATGAAACTGTTGCAGGTATGTGGTAAGACTTCATTTCATTAATAACAAATGACTGAAATATGCTTACAGACAGAATGGAAATAAACTAGCTAGGGCGCTGGTAGCTTATCTCTGATAAGAGATGTGGCGGCTAATGGCCTCTGAACTGTGTTACAATGAGGCTCGAAGGCCTATTATTATTGAGAAACAATGGAAAATCCTAAACATCCAAAGACCTAACCCTAGGAGATGAAACGCTAAGACTATGGGCCCCGTTTGGGTAAGTTGGTACATCAACTTCCCGGGGACGTAACTTTGGCATACGATCTCCGTTTGAGGCGTTCTATACCTCGTTAGAAAGATATATCCGAGGACTACAAATTTTGGGTAAGCAACACTAATTTATAAACCATGTTGCTGCCCGTTTTCCCAAAAAAACGTCGTTTAAGGCCTCAAAACGACTCCGGAAGTTCAGGACCTGAAAAACTACTAAAAATAGTAAACAGTGTGGAAACTGAAAAATTGAAAGAAGCAATGGTGGGGGGTCCAAGTGGAATAGGTGGGTGGCCACCAATATCCACCTGGATCAACATCTTCGGGTGCGAGGACCAAAACTTCCATTGGTTCAAGGCATTTTCTTATTACTCAACCTCTGTCGTAAACAACCAATTAATTTGGACCTCTGGGATTGCTCATGCAAGCTGTGTTCCTGAGGTTTTTGACAATATGGACCTTGTCTCTTGGTGCGTCGAAAACTTTATTTCAGAAAAAAGAATTATTCCGCTGCGAGACTACTCTTATGTTTCTTTGTCACCTCTGGTCTTCCGCCAGATGCTAAGGTTGTTGGAGCCAACATTGACGTTCAAAGGAGAAGACTGTAAACAGTTCCTAGCAAAGCATAGTAACGGGTTGGACCTCTTGTCACATTTTTTGGAAAACTCACATCTAGTTCCTGAAGATATTACAAGCTTCCAGGTTAGTTCATTTAGAAATCCATTTCGTGAAATTGCCTGGTTGTTTACAAGAATAACGGGATAGGAGTCCACATCAACTGTTTCCCGGATGGCCCTTTATATTTTTCATTTCACAGTCAACGAGCAAGCCATTTTTTATTGGGGCAGGTTAATTTCCCATGAAATTTGTTCCCAATTGTCAAGCTTCAGAAGGGAAAAGAAATTTTATATGTTGTCCTATTTAGTTTTTGCAATAGCGCATTCATGTCGGTTTCCACAACTGTCTCTCTCCAAGAATGTCAACTACGAATTTCACCCAATAACGTTCTGGTACCAGGCCTTGTGGAAGCACAATGCTTCCCACTGTTTTTATGAGGTTTTTAATGGCTTCGTATCTGTTTTCAAAGTTTTGTTGTTAGGAGAAGATGCTCCCCGCATATCTAAACAGGGGACCAGTTTTTTGGACAAGAAGGGGACAATCGAATATTTGGATAATTACACTGCATAAGAATTTTTGGCTCCACGGAACAAACTGCACTCCTGCCATGTCGCATTACGGACAAAATGTTTGTTGCAGAGGTAGCATGGCAATACAACTACTGGTTCCATCTATTGCAAACGAAGAAAAAAAAAACAGTTCATTCCTTTGCCTTGGAAAGTAGTGGAGTTCGTGTTGAAAAACATCAACAAAATTGACAAATTCGCAGTACATTCTAACATATCCAACCTCAAATATGCTGAAATCATAAGAGGGTTTGACCCCTATAATATTTTTCGACAACATTTACAAACACTTGGCCTCAACGATTGTTTTTTAAGTAAACACCTGGCCAAAAATAGAGACAGTGGCGGTAACAGTCCTCCCTCTGATGCCGACGACGTAGACACAGTGCAAAGCTGCACTAAATTGTACACGCAACAGGGGAAAGGCCCCGCTGACAAGAGTCTTCTACCGACAAATAACACTAAAAAAAGTGTGACATCCCGGAGCATCGCTCCAACAGTCCACCACAACAAAAAAGAAACTCAGAGTTCTTCAAACGAAGGAGGAGATAACAACCCTCCTCACTCTAAAATTGATAGTTCTCACAAGATTTAGTACAGAAGAAGAGAAAAAAAAATGCGGGGCAGGTAGAAGAGCCAGAAATTCAGAGTGAGAACATGGAACTTGACACTGATCTGGATAGCATGATTTGCTTCCTTGATCAACCCGGAGACGCCATCCACCATAGCCATCCAATGGACATATCCGTTACCAAAATTTTTGACCAAGATGAATCCTTCGTGTTCCAGAGCGTTGTTTTTGATACCCGGTCCAAAAAATTGATAATTGAGAAAAAGATGTTAAAAACCAGAAAGGCAAATATCGTTCAGAGGTTCACCTTGCCAACATGCAGCCATTCCAAATCTGTCAAATTCACACGGCAAACGGAGAAGCACTTCATGATTCCACTGGAGGAATCGAGACCGAGAATGCCAGGTTGAAGGAGCGGGTCAAGGAATTGGAAGACACTTTCATTCCTACGCCATTGCTTCTCGATCCTTTGGCAATAGCCATGCCTGCCACCCCTGGAGTCAACGTAAAAGCATCCTCCACTCTGCTCGCATCCTGTGAAGGATATGTGGAGAATAATATATAAAAAAAAGAATGGAACTGGTTACCGATGCGTGGAAAAGATCACAAACCATCACTTCCCTTGGAACCAGGGCACATAGTTTGCTCGAACATTTGCAAGCCGAGTTAAAAGATGAAGAAATTTTATTTTTGAAAACAATCATTCATTTTGGCATCATTGTCGACAATATGACAGAAACAAAAAGAAGAGAAGAAGATCTTCCATCCAAAAACTGGATCGGTCAATTGAATGCATGTTGGAAAGAAAAATTGAAGAACCTGCATCTCATTGTCCAGTCGTGTGAACAAGCCATATTGAAGAAAGATAAATTATTCACAAGGCTGTCAAATATAGACTTATCCGGGAAAACCAACAACTTCCAAGACCCGGACTTAATCGCAAACTCCTTGCCCTTAACCAGGCAAAAGTTTGATAAACAGGTTGCTATGTTTAAGGTCTTGTCTCTGGAAAAATTTACAGCATCGTTCAATTTGATGAAGCTTACGTCCACGACTGACTGGTCAAATATTCAGTATAGAATGAGGAAATTCATCAGGCTCGCTATAATCTTTCTATCGACTTCGAGGAATTAGAAAACGATCTTTTCAACATAAAAACACGGAATGAGATAAATGTTTCCCCAGTGAGAAGCTACATTGAGGAATGGCACGAAATGCAATTGAAATAGGCTGCCGACGAAAGGCAACAGGCAGTTGCCAGGATTCCAGCAGTCATCGACAACATCATTGAAACGACAGTCCTCGGCAACATCAATGAAACGCCAGCCGCAAGCAAGTAGCCAAAGGGCTCATATGTACCCTCACCGTAAGTCTACTGATCGCATCCTGCTTTGTTTATCAACCAAGTTATTCCACTTTCTTAAATACAGATGTGTAGGCAAACACTTATACCTTTCCATTTATTTTTTTTCCAAGTATTGAACTCTATCTTCTTTCTACAATCCTGTTTTTTGTACATATTTCTCTAATGGTCCGCGAGAGCCCCAATTCCAGTCTACATGACAAATGCATTGAAATTTCGATTTATATGTAACAAACTTTTATTTTTTTGTATATTTCAAAATTTCCAGTACCATGTAATGTTATCATATATTCTTATCTTTCAACAGTCTCTATGACAAATGCATTTAATTTTTTATATGTAACGGACTTTTAATTTTTTATATATTTCAAAATAAATGGTGCTCTCCATTGCAAGCTTCATTTACTTATACCACTTGTTCATAAATGCATTTAAATTTTTTATATTTCTAATCTCCTTCTAATTTTATGTCTTCATATATTTTTATCTTTTACCAGTCCATATGCCAAATGCATTTAAATTTCCAGATTTATTCTTCCACTGTCAACAAATTTGCACTTTCTTACATACTTTACCTTCAACAAATAAATGATGCTCTACATGCCAACCGTCATTTACTTTTGGTCCATGTTCCGTGATATACATGTTGCACACAATACTTCTGTGATATACATTTTTCACCAGTCCATCATTTACATTTCGACTCATTTTCCACAATTTGCTTTCTAACCTTTTTGGCAGGGACTACGCTGCCACACAATCTTGTTAATATTGTAATATAAATAAAAGTAAAAGTATTGTAATATAAATAAAAATAAAGTTGATGTAATATGATGCTTTTTGTTAATTGGATTTATTTTGGATAGTTGGGTTAATTAGATTTATCTTAAATGGTTTATTTTTACTTATTAATATTGGAATATAATAAAAGTAAAATTATTGTAATATAAATAAAAATAAAGTTGATGTAATATGATAGTTTTTGTTAATTGGATTTATTTTGGATAGTGGGGTGAATTAGATTTATCTTAAATGGTTGGGAGGTATTATGGTTTTCTTTTCGCCGCTTTAATTTTTTCCACTGATAGGGTTACTGCAAAATACCAGAACTTACATTTTCCATCTACATGGTGATCAAAGATCTTTTTTCAACAACCAGAGAAATTTGAAACGAACACGATCCTGCATGCATGAATCCACTGTAGCTCTGATATTATTGTCGGCCATGGTGATCAAAGGTCTTTTTCCCACAACCAAAGAGATTTGAAACGAACACGATGTTGCATGAATCCCCTGTAGCTCTAACATCCAAATGCATAAGAGTATGGTGTTTGACGATGGAAATCTAAGGAAGTTGTGGACAAATGTCGATTCCAAATGCATAAGAAGATGTCATTTGAGATGAAAATGTAAGGAAGTTGTGGACAAATGTAAATTGGAAGAATTTGCAAAGTTCCTGTCGGAAACCTGTCACTTTATCAGAACTTTCACTTTATCTTTGATGGCTGAAACGTGAAGTGATGCCTTACGGAACCTTGGATGCTGTAGGCCCCTGCAGCTTTCACTTTAGCTTTGCATATAGAATCTTTGATAGCTTTCACTTTAGCTTTGCATATAGAATCTTTGATAAAGTAATGCCTTATGCGGAATTGGATGATGTTTATAAAGGCCTCATTGAATGGAGTGATTGTTCAAGTGATTGACAACCATTTTTCAGTCCAGAGTTATCTATTTTCCTATTTCTGTTTTTATGGTCGTAGTGAAGTTCTTGCCTAGCCTTTCATAGCAACAATGGCAAAAGAAAGCTCGAGTTTCTTCTCTTGCTTTCCATGCTTTTCAGAAAATACACAACCCCCTGTTGATTCAAACATGGCAAGTCAGGCTCCAACAATATATCAAGTCACACGTGATGTGTATATCTGTGTTTTTTAGTAGCTATCTGATGTACTACTGGTAATAAGAAAAAATACATAATCTTATTAAGAAAATAAAAGCAAGATGGATTATGCAAAAAATAGTATAATTAGAATGAGAATACTTTCAAAAACTAAATTGTTTCAATGTCAGAATTGCTCTAGGAGATTAACGCTCACGCGCCTTCTCTTTCTGAAATGAATGTGAGTCGTCGATCAGTTTCCACTCTACCATTTGGGCGACCCTGACACTTTAGCGTCCCTGCTAAAATTTTACCGACCTGCCAATTTTAGAACTCCCCTGGCCATATTTAGTGATGGAATAATTTTCTCACAAAGTGACTTTCTCGCTAATTACTTGTTGACCCGATATTAATATAATATTATCATTAACTAATTCGGGAATTCGAGACTCCGGGCTTCGGGGAAACTGTGTTTGTTCTGGAAGGAAAACTCTCGTAGTGACATTCTCTCGGAGTCATGTAGCAACCTGAAGTCTTATGGATGGTGTGTCACATAGTGCCACGTGTCATTTATGCATGGATACCACATGTATTGCCTGCTGCTTGCTACGTGTCCGCGACAATTTCCATGTGTCTCTGGTACTTCGGGCTTTTCATTCTCCCACTATCCCCCCATACCTATGCATTTATTCCCATTCCAACTCGACAGAGACTACGTTGCCATGCAACACTTATTAAAAATAGAGAAATGAGGTGATATTCTCTTTTAAAGGAAAAATCTTATTTTTGTCTACATTATTTTGGATGATATCTCCACTTTTATTAAAAATAAAGAAATAAGGTGATAGACAAGGTGATATGCTCTTTTAAAGGAAAAATCTTATTTTTGTCTACATTATTTTGGATGATATCTCCACTTTTATTAAAAATAAAGAAATAAGGTGATAAGCAAGATGATATGCTCTTTTAAAGGAAAAATCTTATTTTTGTCTACATTATTTTGGATGATATATCCATTTTTATTAAAAATAAAGAAATGAGGTGATATTCTCATTTAAAGGAAAATTTTCATTATTAGTAATGTGTACTAAAGATGATATGCTCTTTAAAGGAAAAATTCCATTATTGATAATGTGTAGATGAAATTAAAGAAAAAAACACCATATTCAATATTAAAATAAAGACAAACATTTATTTTAATATTTTGTTTTTAAAGTGACATAATTTTTTCCTATAAATTTAATCTCATATGTTATATTAAAAGTGGATTAAAATATTGAGGATTTAAGTTTTTTTTATATAAAACTCATAAGTTATATTAAATGGATTAAAATTTAGAGGATTTAAATTTTTTATATGAAAATTTTGATTTATATTTTAATTTTGAGGTTTGTTAGAAATAAAGAGATGTGTATGTTTTCACAATACACAATATAATAATATTGTCACCCAACCATAGGTACAAAGACCACCTCCGAGCACCTTTACTCTTGAGAGACGGAATGATTCTGGAAGCCAACTAAGGTAGCACATCTCTCTCCAAGACTAGTGTACCAAGCAACCATAGCTAAAAACCAAGCAAAAAGTCCAAACCATAACCCAAGACAAAGTCACTACTACAACAATTGTAGTTCTCCACCAGTTATGCTCACCACTTGTCCTTATGCAATTGTGAGAATGAGAAAGACCAAATAAACTCTAAAACCCTTTTCCTGAAGACCCATATCTCAATATTAAAAATTCTCTTCAGAAGATACAATAAAAATTATTAATGTAAAATAAAGAATATCTTCAGTAAAATTTAAGTATATTATATGTTTTTATAACATGTTACTTCCCACCAAAATTATTAATGTAACATAAAGAATATCTTACTTAAGTTTAAGTATGTTATATGCTTTTATAACATGTCACTTCCGACCCTTAATGATGTAACATAAAGAATTTTTTTAATGAAATGACATATGTTTTGATATAACATGAAACTTCCAATCCATTCATTATAAACTAACTTGAATAGATTTACAGCTCTCCTTCCAAATATCAATAATATAATATAAAGAAACTTTTAATAAAATTAAGAATACGTTTTAATGAAAATACAGTTATGTTTTGATGTAACATGACAATTCTAACTATGATTGATGTAACAATAAAGAAAATTTCCATCGTATTACAGCTATGTTTTGATATAACATGTTATTTTACTTATTAATATTGTAATATAAATAAAAGTAATTTTCAATGGAATTACAGCTATGTTTTGATATAACATGTTATTTTTACTTATTAATATTGTAATATAAATAAAAGTAAAGTTGGTGTAATATGATGCTTTTTGTTAATTGGATTTATTTTGGATAATTAGGTTTATTAATATTGTAATATATTTGGATAATTAGGTTTATTAATATTGTAATATAAATAAAAGTAAAGTTAGTGTAATATGATGCTTTTTGTTAATTGAATTTATTTTGGATAATTAGGTTAATTGAATTTATCTTAAATGGTTGGGAAGTATGACGGGTTTTTTTTTTTGGAGTTTAATTTTTTCCATTTTTTACTTATTAATATTAATATGTAATATGTAATATAAGTAAAAGTAATTTTCAATGGAATTATATTTGATATAATATTGTAATATAAATAAAAGTAAAGTTGATATAATATGATGTTTTTTTGTTAATTAGATTTATTTTGGAAAGTTGGGTTAATTAGATTTATCTTAAATGGTTGGGAGGTATGATGGTTTTCTTTCTACCGGTTTAATTTTTTCCACTGATCAAAGATCTTTTTTCAACAACCAGAGAAATTTGAAACGAACACGATGCTGCGTGCATGAATCCCTGTAGCCCTGATATCATTGTCGGCCATGGTGATCAAAGGTCTTTTTTTCCACAACCAAAGAGATTTGAAACGAACACGATGCTGCATGAATCCCCTGTAGCTCTGACATCCAAATGCATAAGAGGATGGTGTTTGACGATGGAAATCTAAGGAAGTTGTGGACAAATGTCGATTCCAAATGCATAAGAAGATGTCATTTGAAGATGGAAATGTAAGGAAGTTGTGGACAAATGTAAATTGCAAGAATTTGCTAAGTTCCTGTCGGAAACCTGTCACTTTATCAGAACTTTCACTTTATCTTTGATGGCTGAAACGTGAAGTGGTGCCTTACGGAACCTTGGATGCTGTAGGCCCCTGCAGCTTTCACTTTAGCTTTGCATATAGAATCTTTGATAGCTTTCACTTTAGCTTTGCATATAGAATCTTTGATAAAGTAATGCCTTATGCGGAATTGGATGATGTTTATAAAAGTCTCATTCAATGGAGTGATTGTTCAAGTGAGTGACAGCCATTTTTCAGTCCAGAGTTAGCTATTTTCCTATTTCTGTTTTTATGGTCTTAGTGAAGTTCTTGCCTAGCCTTTCATAGCAACAATGGCAAAAGAAAGCTCGAGTTTCTTCTCCTGCTTTCCATGCTTTACAGAAAATACACAACCCCCTGTTGATTCGTGTGAAAGTGCCTCCGTTCTTGCGGATGCCAGTGCCAATGCTATTCCAAATGCCTGTCCAGAGGTCCAGTCTTCTTCTTATGATAATGCTGCTGCTAATAGTAATGTTTCTCCAGCAGCTGCTGCGGAAGAAGCCGATGGTAGGCGGCATGACCCCAAGATCGTTCCATCAGCATCAGCTCCTCCTTTTCAGGCCTCCGCGTCTCACGACGCTTCTTCTTCTGCTGCTGCGGAGGGCTTCTCCGCTTCTGCCGTTCCAACACAGGATGCCCCATCAAGTGGTGGCTCCTCTTCCAGCTTTCCAACGGAGTCGGATGTTATTAAGATCATGCATAAAGCTGGTGCAGTTGACGAAGAAAATGGCAACGTCAATCTTGAAGGCCTCATCCAGCATATATCAGAGCTTTTGGAACTCATCAAGGTAAGGTGGATCGCTATCTTTCATATCCTAAATCGTTTCTAAGAGCATTGTTAGTATGTAAAGCACGCCAATTTTAACATCTTTATGATTCTTTTCATAGAGAAATAAGTCGGATAAAAAACGATCGACTGATCACCACAGCCCAAAAAGTTCAGGCTTCCTGAAATTAAAGGAGGTCCTGTCAGAAGCTGCTTCCTCTTTGGTGTGTATTAAATATCAGTGGGATTTTGATAATTAACTAAACTTGTAAAAACTGAGTATAAATAAGATTAGATCTAAATGATGTTGAAATTCTCTCTTTTGTGATGTTCAGAATGATATTATTCCAACAGCACCGAACCTCCTCAAAGGAATAGGGCAGGCACACTGGGTTACTGCAGGTCTTCTTGTAGTCTCAAATATTTTGGAAAGATTCGAATTGGCTAAATATGTTCAGGAGCTTAAAGCACGGCCTCGATTGAAGGAAGGAATGAAAGATTTAATTCAAGAAGCACTAGAGATGATAGTGAAAGCTTCTATCATGTGCTGCGTTCAAATTAATTCCCCTAAATTTTCCAGGTTAGTACYGAACGCTCTCATGGTCATTTTTATGTTTTACTTACATCCCTCTTATCAAGTAATCCGGTAAAACTAAATTTAWTTCTGGAACTTTACTCATGTCAGGTTTTTCTCAGCGTCTGTGGACAAGGAAGGGCTGGTTAAATTCCAACAGGAGTTAGAAAAAAAGTACAAGCATATGAATAACCGATTCGATATCTGTCTTTACTATGCCACTGATTCTAGGACGGTGCGTCCACCTATACCACTGGAGCGAGAATATCCTAAATATGCAGGTAAATTGTGATATATTGTGAAAACAATTTGGTTTCATAAAGTATTATTTTAAGGTTTTGAAGGGTTTATGATATGTTTTGATATGGTTAAACAGTTAGAATTGAAGAACCGTTGAAAGAAGCTCTCAATCTTCTAGATTGGGAAAGTGAGAAAAATGCAGTAGCAGTTAGTGGCGAAGTCTACTCTCGCCGATGCTGTTTTTGGACTTCATAATGGAGGAAGTAAACATTCCATGGTCAGATTGTTTGATGATATAACATCAACTCCAAATATACAAGCGTTACAGAAATGGATATTAACAGATTTGACGATGGGAATCGCTGAAGGGAAAACGGTTTTAGAACGT
>ML804907.1:33750-69938 GCA_009831015.1 Picea engelmannii | reverse complement strand
TTAAGTGTATAACAAAAATATTTACAAGATATTAATAAATCATATTCTTTGCTTAAATGTATGACACTTAAGTATATGATAAGACCAAACCCAAATAAATTCAGGAAACATTATTCACATATATCTTACTATAGCTTAAGTATTAATATTTTTTAATAAAGAAAATGAACTTTCTTCACTAAAAATAAAATAATATAGCTTAAGTATTAATATTTTTTAATAAAGAAAATGAACTCTCTTCACTAAAAATAATATTTTTTAATAAAGAAAATGAACTCTCTCTTCACTAAAAAAGAAATGTATGATAAGACCAAACCCAAAAAAAATTCAGAAAACATTATTCACATATATCTTACTCTAGCTTAAGTATTAAGTATTAATATTTTTTAATAGAAAAAATGGACTCTCTTCACTAAGAAAGACCAAACCCATATTTTTTTTAATATAAAAGATTAACTCTCTTCATATATATCTTACTATATCTTAGATCTTAGTATTAATATACTAATATTTTTTAATAAAGAAAATGCACTCTCTTCTAACAAAGACCAAACCCAAAAAAATCTTAAAGACCAAACCCAAAAAAATCTTACTATATCTTAGATCTTAGTATTAATATACTAATATTTCTTAATAAAGAAAATGCACTCTCTTCACTAACAAAGACCAAATCCAAAAAAATATTAAAAACCAAACCCAAAAAAATCTTACTATATCTTAGATCTTAGTATTAATATACTAATATTTCTTAATAAAGAAAATGCACTCTCTTCACTAACAAAGACCAAACCCCAAAAAAAATTAATAGAGAAGATGGACTCTCTTCACTAACAAAGACCAAATCCAAAATTTGACCAAATCTATATCTTAGATCTTAGTATTAATATACTAATATTTCTTAATAAAGAAAATGCACTCTCTTCACTAACAAAGACCAAATCCAAAAAAATATTAAAAACCAAACCCAAAAAAATCTTACTATATCTTAGATCTTAGTATTAATATACTAATATTTCTTAATAAAGAAAATGCACTCTCTTCACTAACAAAGACCAAACCCCAAAAAAAATTAATAGAGAAGATGGACTCTCTTCACTAACAAAGACCAAATCCAAAATTTGACCAAATCCAAAAAAAATTTAGGAAACATTACTCCGATATATATTACTATATCTTAATATTAATATTTTTTAATAGATAAGATGGACTCTCTTCATTAACAAAGACCAAACCCAAAAAAAAATTTAGAAAACATTAATCATATATATATTACTATATCTTAGTATTAATATTTTTTTAATAGAGAAGATGGACTCTCTTCACTAACTTACATCTTAGTATTAATATTTTTTAATAGAGAAGATGGACTCTCTTAAATTTGAGTAATTCATATTATTATTTATTATTATTTCAAATTTAGTTGAATTTAAATATATGAATTTGAATAATGCATACTATTTTTTTTTTGTAAATAAATAAAAGGAGTATTCTTGTATTATATCATATTATCAGTTTACAGCTGTAAGTTGCTTGACAGCCACTTGTCCTGTTACAGAAGGGAAATCAGGACATGTGGTTCTAAGCGATGATAATTCTATCATGGTTGTGGAATTGTTTACAAAGTTGACAAAAATGTTGAGAGTTTCTACTGGAACTTCGTTCCAACTAGCTAACCTATGGCATGCTACATACATAGCCGCCATTACTATGCTAGCTATACAATTATAAAGAAAATTAAAAACTGTAACTGACAGAAAATAGAGTCTAAGGTAGGTTGCTTTAAACCAAAGGGGAACCTAGGCGTCCATTAGAAGTGAAGGCCGGGACAAACTTCTGCTTGCAAGTGGGGCATCTTGCAGACCTTGGGGCGTCTGAGAAGGCCTCCAATAGTAGATCCAAGCGTTGGTTGATGATCCTCTGTCCTTGCGCCTGCTCGTCCTGCCGTTGCCTGATGTCAAAAAGGAGTTCTAGGTGCTCCTTGACTAGATAATGTTTGTTCTCTCCATCTTCCGAAACTTGCCAACTTGGAGGGATCTCCTCCTCTACAATACAACCACCCTCCCACCGGCGAGGCTGAAAGTCAGGGACGGAGGCAGATGCAAACTCTTTCTTAGGCTCTAGGCTTAGGCCTGGCTGAGAAGAAGAGGGTGGCCCTACATGCTGGAGAGAAGGTGAAGCCTCCCCTTTGTCCAAGTTGAGGCTCGGAAGAATTTTTGTTTGTGAACCGGTGGTCGTCAAGAGAAGAGGTGATGGTTGTGAATGCAAGGTAGGGGGCGGGGCCTCCTCCTTTGGAGTGCACAGGGAGGCCTGGGTGTTTGGAGAGCGTATGGTGGATTGAGCGTTGTTGGTGTGAGTGCAGGGACAACTGAAGTGGGCAATCAGAGCTCGTTGGGAGGCAGTGAGTCTCTTGTCACGGGTGTAGGCATTTGTATTTTTGCCTGCTCGCCTGGGTTTGCCTCTTTCCCGAGGCATGGTGGAGAAAAGCACAGGGGTGGTGAAAGGGCAATGGTGGTTTGGGTAGATGCGGAGAACACGTCGGGAGCATATGGATAAGCCTGGAGGGCCGAGAGACACAGTGTTGGAGTGATAACTGGCAATGAGCAGAAGAATGAACACGTTGTGGACGATTTTAACGTCGTTGAGGGCAGTTGAAGCCTCTCCCATCGCCATTGAAGCCTCTCCCAGGCGCACTATGTTGAATGCCTTAAAAATTCATTGCATGGGGAGTTAAATTCTCAGGGGTGGCGACCTCGGACAATAAATTACGTCGCCAGTTGTCCTGCCCAGGTGTCCTCCCTCCTTCGCTTCGTATCACCCCATCCGAGTGAGTAATGCATACTATTAGTTATTATTATTATTTCAATTTATTAATATTAATTAATATTATTATTTCAAATTATTAATATTTCTTAATAAAGAAGATGTACTCTCTTCACTAACCAACATAGAAGAAAATTTGAGTAATCCATACTATCTATTATTATTATTATTATTTCAAATTTAATTAAGTTTAAATATATAAATTTGAGTAATACATACTATTAATTATTATTTCAAATTTAGTTGAGTTTAAATATATGAATGTACTCAAGAAAATGGTGTTGTTCAATATTTATGAAATACTAAGTAATAAAGAGTTTGGAAAATGGTGTTTTTCAATATTTATGAAATACTAAGTAATATTTAGTACACCTCATTTTGTCCAATTAGAATTTGTTTTTAGTCAATTGTCCTTATCTCCATATTTGTCTCTAGTACATTCGGTGATGTAACCGTCGTGGTGTCCAGTTGTAACGCACGACCTCCTTCACCTATTTCATGAGGTCCATGCTCCGTGAAATGTAAGTGATTTTTGTGGCTATTTTGCCTAAATCAAATTATGTTGTTCAATATTTATGAAATACTAAGTAATAAAGAGTTTGGAAAATGGTGTTTTTCAATATTTATGAAATACTAAGTAATAAAGAGTTTGGAATGTTTAGAAAGACCAACAATGATGTTTAAAACACAATACATAGTACATATTTCTTTGTGGGTTGTTAATAGAGTCTTAAGTGTAATTCATATCTACTTTAAAAATGTCCAAAAAGGTAATTCATATCTAATAAAAAAATGTTTGAAGAATTCTAGATTTAAAAACAATTAAATCTAATTATATATATATATATATATATATATATATTAAAACCTAATACATAGGACATATTGCTTTTTGGGTTGTTTTTAGAGTCTCAACTATATATATATTTATTTATTTATATATATATTTGTTTAAAACCTAATACATAGGACATATTGCTTTCTGGGTTGTTTTTAGAGTCTCAACTGTAATTCATATCTAATAAAAAAAAATTATGTTTGAAAAATTCTAAATTTAAAAATACACTAACATATATAAACATTGTAACACCTCTATGGAATAATACTTGTTCATTTAAATACATTTGCATTAAGAGATTTGTTTTAAACATAATTTTTCTATTCTTTAAATGATGGAATAACATATAATGTAATTAGAACTCTTTTACATTTGTAAAATGATAGATTTGCTAAATTTAAATAATTTTCTTTTTCTTTTTCAAGATGAGTTTAAGTAGGAAAATTGTAGCATCATACTTTTAATACAACATTTAAACAGAAACATAACAAATACTAAGAAAAATACCTCCACCTCAATTGAATTTGATCAATTGTAGGGTAGTCTAATAAGGAGTAGGAAAATACTCCTTGTTATCGCACAATTTGTACTTAAGGTAAAGGATGGATGAAGGAAAGACAAACTGGCGCAACTGAGACTATCCCACCATTGTCACCTCAATGGGATAACTCTTTCTGTTTAGGGTGGTAGGCCTAGGGGAGACGTCCCTGGTGACCTGGGGTTTTGAGAAGGCAAGGGTTTGAAGGCTAAGTATGATATTCCCCCTCACAACTCATCACCAATCAAAAAGTCTCGGCTAATCAACCAATAAAGATAGTAATAACCAAGAAAGTGTACCTACCCAAGACAAAGCAACAAGGAAACTATACATCTGCAAGCTTACTTGTTGGTTAGTACTTCATATAATCAAAGACTTTCCGATAATAAGCAATTGAGTAATAACGTTGATGAAGTAAATCAATGTTTATACAATAGCAATGATTACACAATATCACTTCACAATAAATGCTAAAGAAACTTTGCAATGATGAATGGCAATCAATGTAACAATACTAGGAGCAACGCTTTAGCTACTCATTCAATTGTTTTAAAGATAAGTAAATGTTGCATAGAGATGTTTATAGCATGAATAGATGACGACAGCAATAAGGTTGGTGATTGTTAGTCTAAGCTAGGGTTAGAAGGATTAATAGTTGTTCAAAGTATTTGGATGTGTGTATGATCAACGTACTCAACACAAGAAGTCTTAGATCAGTGCGTCATTAGGGCAAATGGAGTCAAAAAGTTGCAAGTGTTGAAGGGTTGTGATGATAGTAATATGGTTGAAGACAAGAGGGTTAAATGTTGAGGTGTTGCTAAGGCAAGGCCTCAACAATGAAACCCTAGGGGAGAAAGGTTCACTAAGGTGTAGAAACCCTAGGCCTTAGTGCTTTCTCCTCCTTCTTTAGCTCATCAACAAGAATAAAATGGCTATATTGAGGCTAAGGTTAAGAGAGTTTGGTGATGAAGTGTTGCTAAGGCAAGGCTTCATCAATCAAACCCTAGGGAAAACGACTCACTAAGGTGTAGAAACCCTAGGCCTTAGTGTGTTTTTTCCTTCCTTGGCTCAAAGACAAGATAAAAAATGGCTAGGCTAGAAGAATAGTATTAGAGTGTTGCTATGGCAAGGCTCTATCAAACTTTAGAAAATTAAAATGGCTGTAGTCTTATCTTAATAGGGACATGAGACAAGGACACCAACATGTGCTTGTCACCTAGGGTTTGATTCAACAAATTATAACAACAAAATGCAAGTAAACAATACCATAACCATTCAATAAAGAAGTGTTTTCCAGAAATTCACTTGCATTCATCAAACATTCATATAGCCATACCCTAGTTGTAAACCTTCCACCAAGAAAATTCCAAAATAGCCAAGAAAAGAACTCCTTCAACAAGTGTGCATCAATTTTCAGCCAAAAAACACTAGAGTAGTGCGCAAATTTCAGACCTCACTATGTGTGAGTGAAAGATGATGTCCAAAATGAGAGTTTTAGCTCTCAATTTATACAGTACAAATGACCTTAATTAAAATTTAGGTCACCAAAAGGCCGACAAGGCCAAAATACCACATAATACTATTTTACATCAAAATGTCATAATAAAACCCTAATCAAGCAAATAATGAGGACGTCATGCCCCTTTAGGGTGATGTTAGCCCTTTCTAGGGAAAATGTGGCTTCCTGGAGCAAGACATTAGCCCTCCTTGGGCCTCTAGAAGCTGCCACACGTGCCAAACATGCCTCAACTGTCTCCCAAAGCTCCCACATCACTGGATGATGTCATAGGATGTCTTGGGTGACATCATGGCCTTCCAAGGCCAACGTCCTGGTGGAAAGGGCAAAACCCCCCCGGGTAAGGGTCTATCAGGGTGCCTCTATGGAACGCCCTCCTCTTCTATGGTGGAAACCCCTCTGTCCTATCTCTGTCCCCTGCTGGGGTCTCAACATCCATCTGGTGGGCTATTCAACCCCATGGAGGTCCGAACTAATCATCTCCCCATGTGTACATGTCCAAGATGGTACATGTCTGTCGGGTATGATCCTACACATTATCAGATACACCCTCCATGGGCTCATAAGTCACAGGGATCATAGCAATGTCAATCACATCCAATCATTAATTTTATTAAACATGTGCATAAAACCCTTTCTACCCAGTAAAGTGTTGAAAGACATTATACAAATCTGCAAGGCAAGTTTGGAGGAAGTGACAAGGTGTCCTATTGGGATAGTGCCCACTGGAAAATGGATGTTTCTGAAAGAGATCAAATCCAAGTCATGTAAATGTGTGAGGTGGATGAGGGATGTCCTGACAATGGGTACAGTGATAGCAGGGAAATGCAAGGCTTACATGTGGGTGCCTTTGTAGAAGGCAAGTTGCACCTGTCCTAGATGCAAATGTTTCCAAGCCCATTAATGCCTTTTATTCTTCATTTTTATTGCTCTTTCTTTCAATAAGTTAATCAGGGGACACTACCCTGGCATGGTGACCAGTGGTGGAAATGTTACCCACAAGTACTTTCACATAAATGATAAGGTTGGCTCATGATGAGACCCCCTTTCTCTTGGCCATGCAACCAAGAGCCACTACCTTGGCATGTTAACCAACTGCTAGTAGTGTCATACTGTTAGGTACCCATGGACCTAATAGGTTGGCTCGTGATGATACCCCCTATCATATGATTAGGACTTGTTTTATTATTTTTTACGAGTCCCTCTTGTTTATTGCTGAGAAGCTCTTTACTGCTTTCTTGGGGATCCCTGGGCAAAGCATCTCAAGGTTTTATTTCTAGGATTTTATCTTTTGCCAGCTTGCTTTTACCTTCTGGGCCTTTAGCTCCTTCTTCCCACAAGGCAAGGTGCAACCCTTAAATGATTGGGCAACCCAATGCCTGGACCAATGAGAAGGGATGGATTAGTGGGAAGTAAGATGGAAAGTGGTAAGTATGACAGGAGTGGACGATGACTTTTCATGAATCCCCCCCAATGGCAACTCAAAACATACGGGGCACAGGCTTACTAGGGCATCATGTCATTCCCCCCATACATGGTCAAGTGGATAAGTATAAGATCCAAGCACCCATTAGAAACAAAAAGAACTGGATGCACACATTCAAAGGTTTTGAGGATCAGAGTGACACATACCATGATACTCAGACTCATTACCTCATGGAGCAAGAACCATCTCTGATACAGGACCAAGATGAGGTGATGGATGTTGTTGTTGCTGACAAAGTGGAGGCATTGAAAGGAAGAAAAGATGGGCCCTCCAGGGCCATGCTCACGTTGATCTAGCTCTCGGTACTCCATGTCTAGGACCTGTGGGCCTCGAGACATAATCTTCTCGGTTATCCCTAAAAGTGGGGGATAACACTCCCAAGGCCTTCTTTCCCACTTGTTTAAAGTGGAACAAAATTATCTTCACAACAAACTAGGAGCCTAGTGGGCTTCCTAGCTCCAAGAAACATTTCAGTCTCTCGACACTCCATATCCATAACTCCAAGAATAACGATACATATATGTTCTAAGAAGATTGTCACAAGAAAATATCTCTTCCAAGAATTATCCAATCTCTCGATAGGCTCTAGCTTCTCAACCTTTTTTTCTCCCTCAACACCACTTCCTCATCTCTATTTATCAAGTCTTCATACCCCCTCTCCAAGTGTCCTCAACCACACTCATTAATAGCCATCAACCTTACACTTCTAGATTTTTAGGAAAAAAATTTAAAAACTAAAACTAAAATATTAAATGACTTACATAAAATAATAATAATTAGAATGCAAAGCAGTTCTTCTCATGCTAACTTATAATGCAATTTGACCATTTTTCCCAAAATTTATGACAACTCACCATACCCATTTAATTCATCATACCAACTAACAATCAAAGTCAATACATATATCTAATACTACTAGATACTTATGTATGAAATATAATTTACATAATCATTAAACTATTAATTGAATAATGAATAACCTAGTTTACTAATTAATACATCAATTAATTGTATGAGTGTACATCTGTAGGGTATGTATGTGTAGCTAGCATACACATAGTTTTTGTGCATGTACTATTGATAAATTATCGTTGCCTCTAGTGCATAGTTCCTGTATGATCACAACAAAGCATGCATGACAACAAATCAAGTAAATGTATCATTCAATGATCTTAACTAACAAAATTACAATAATTCAACAATAATTGATCATCACACTTCAAATATAAAAAGGGAATCAAAATGAGTATTTTAAACATGGTAGGAACCAAGTAAGGAAACAAGAGTGGCATATCAAATACACAAGCATCATTATCAACATCATTATCAACTAACTTTGAATCATCATTCCTCTCTAACCTACTTCCATCTCCCACATTCTATCATTTTTTCTAATGAACTATATTGGAGTGTCAACTATATTAACCTAACCCTAGATAAAACTTGTAAGTGAAAGTGTCAACTATCTTGACCAATCTTCCCCAAAAGGAAAATAACAGTCACCATCACACGTCTAAGGGAGTGTGTATTAACACAACCCTCCCTTGACTTCAGATTTCAAAGGATAACGATGGGAAATACCTCCACCCCTCCTAATAAAACTAGGGTCAGTAGGACATTTGGTGGGTAATACCTCCACCCTTTCTGATAAAACTACGGTCAACATCCTATATCAAGCCATATTGTGCAACTATTTTCTTAGAGTTACACCATCAAACAACCACTCTTGGAAAGTTGTGTGATATGTTACCTCAACAATAAAGTCATTTGGCTATCACATAGCTCATAAACCTACAAGTTAGCTCATCGATAACTTATATCCATGTATATACATCACAAATTTCATATGAGAATCCATTTTTGTATTGACTTTCAATTAAGAAATGTATCTTTATTTAAACCATGCCTCACATATGTTATACATTCATAACATAATTTTGAACTGGTATCTACTTATCGAATTTCCACATTTTAATTTTCCATGTTTAAACAATCATAAAACTATCATCATCATGAACATGTACATTAAAAATAATATCATACAACACATAAATAGGTCTAGATGTACACCTATCAAATGTATATATCAGCCTAATTGAGGTAAAATATATGCTAAGCAATGAATTACTAAGGAGAGAAAAATCAAAGTTCTAATTGTCTAAGGCCAAAATATGGGGTGTTATGTACACCCACCCTTTAGGAAACTTTGTCTTGAAGTTATAGTGAAAATGTAAGGTAATCATGAGGTATCGGTCTTTACATCTCCCTAGAGTTGGCTATTTAAAAAATATTATATGGCCATTACTTTGATTGCACTATCATAAACTCATCAAAATGCTACTACCACATTAACAATAAGGAGAATAATCTTTAATATAAATTTTATTTCCCATCGTATTCTTGATGAGATTCATAATTTTATTAGCCAAATCTTTTATGATACTCACTATAGTTCCAACTCAATAATAAAATTTCAATTAACTATCATGTATTATAAAAACGAAAAATTATATATAATTGTAAATTTGAGAGTTTTTAATTCCTTTCTTTATATCAAAAAATTAAATTAAACATCTTAATAATAATTTAACTTATTTATAATCCTATCAATTTTCAACCAAAATACAATATACTATATTATTATTATTATTTTTTTATTTTATATATTTATTAATTTCAAAACTTTTACTAAAAACAAACTTACATTATATCAATCATTATAATGTACCTAGTAACTCGTCTATTGATATGAAAAACTTTTTTTTTCCAACTCGAAAATTCTTTATTATATTGATATATAATATGTTCTCAATTCAGAATGATTACAAACGCAACTGAAGAGGCAATTAATGTAAGAGAAAGAACTTTCTCCTATAGTGGTCTCTCGACCAACAAAGGGGGGGAATTATTAAAATAGAAAAGTCGAGAGACAAGTAAAAACTGTTAGGAGACTAGTAGTACTAGCATACAAGTATAATTTAATAAATGAAAATCAAAGACCTGAAGTAAAATTCAACTTTCAAAAACATAAAAGTCTGGTTAGGGTGAGAGAAGATGATCTTAGAAGAGAGTAAGAAATAGAGGGGGGCCCTCATGTCCATCTATCCATGGACTGTATGATATGATGCCCACTGTTTTTTGAAGAGTTGCCTTTGATAATTGATCTATTGATTTGTTATGCTTGCGATAGATGTGTTTGTAGCTAAGATTTTTAAAAGAGAGCTAAAGTAGTCTAATTATGTCCTTCCAAGCTAGGAGAGAGATAACTTGTAGGTCTCCCATGTTTCTCAACCCCTCGATAATTATTCTGGAGTCCCCTAGAATCTGAAGGGCTTCAATGTGAATTCTAGAAGCCAAAAATAGCGTGGCCCAGGCGCCCAATAATTTTGCCCTGGTGTTGGGGCTTGGGCCACAGTTGAAGGTCCATTTATAGAATGTGTTTTTCGAGATTTTGATCAACCCTCCAGCTCCACTCTACGAGCCACTTGTTTGCACTGCTCCATAGAACCATCTTGTAGGGGTGGTGTCTATGTCAGGAGCCTTCTTTGTGTGTTGTGTTGTTGGCTTTCTAAGGTGAAGATCATTCCAAGTTTTACAAATTCCAATTGTTTTGTAAGCAGTAGAGCTCGAGGAAGGGGTCCCATTTTCAAAGATTGTTTTATTTATGTCCAGCCAAATAGACCAACAGACCAAGGATGGAAGATGCATGAGATTGTGTTCCTTATGGGACCAAAGATCGAAACCGTCCGAGAGAGTAGGCCCGTCCCAAATGGTTTTGAGATTTAATACTGAGGCAATTTTAAGCCAGACTTATCTGAAGAAAGGACACTTGATAAAGAGATGATCTACAATTTCTGAGTCATTCTAGCAAAGATGACAGATATTTGGCCCAGTCCAGCCCTTCCTTTGAAGGATATCCCAGGTGTTTAGTTTGTATGCAATCAAAAGCCAGGTGAAATATTTAATCTTTGGTGGAAGATGTCAGCTCCATAGATGTTTTCTCCAGCCATAGATAATTGTGAGCCAACACGAATTAGTAATAGTTGTATATAAATTATGGACAGTCAAAAATCCGGAATGATCATCCCCCGACCACAGAAGTCAATCATCCTAATCGAATAAGTGAATACATGAGTGTGTAAGGGCCACGCAAAAGGTATTACAGATAGGAGTTTGCTCTGCATTAAGTTCAAGGGATTCGCTTGAGAGCCATCGGTCAGGTAAACATTCTAATCTGGAGCAGTATTGTATTTTGCTTGATAAAGAAACCAAATATTTTTGGAGTGTAAGTGATCCAGCAGGTGAGGTGGAAATATGGAGGCAGAATCCATGCCAAGTATGTGATCTCATCTAAGTGAAATGGAGTGAACCTGATCCAGATTATTTTCGGCACAAAATGAGAGCGGAGATATAACACAGAAATATTCAGATATATTGCAAGAGAGACAACAATATAACAAATATATATCGGAAAAATAACAAGAGTCGCAGATATAGAGTAATACATGATTTCTATTAATTAAATAAATGTACAAAGACTATAAAAATACAGAGTGAAAGACTCGCTAGAATGGTGGCAGCTTATCTCTGAGAAGAGATGTGACAGCTACTCACATTCGCAAGAATTTGATTTTTACAATGAGGCTCTAAAGGCCTTTTTAACATAAGGAAAATCCAAAACCCTAACCCCGGAAGATGAAAATCCAAAAGGTTTACGGACCCCGATGGAGGTAGTTGATACATCAACTTCCCCGGGGCGTAACTTTTGCATATGATCTATGTTTGGGGTGCTCGATACACCGTTAGAAAGATATATCTGAGGACTGCAACTTTTGTGTGAGCAACATGAATCAAGTTTAATAAGTCCTTCATGTTTCTCCCCGTTTTCCCAAAAAACGTCGTTTAGGGCCTCAAAACGACTCCAGAAGTTCAGGACCCGAAAAACTACCAAAAATAGTAAATTACCAAAATTGCCAAAAAATTGTTTTGAGCCAGTTGGAAAAGGTGGGTGGCCACCAATATCCACCTGGATCAGAACAGAGCCTAGGTGCCAGTAGAGCCAACGAGTAAGAATTTTTTTTTGATTTAGTTAAGTTTCTCCATATGTATTAAGTCGTCCTGGTGGTAGCATTCTCAAAGTGCAACTAGTTGTTAACAAAGTGGTGGCTGAGATATTTGTCCTTATTATAGAGTGCCAAATTCCAGGCAGAGTCAACATACGTCAGAGGGAACTGACCGCTAGTGCTTGGCTGAAAAGAAAAATGTTTTGAATCCCCCAACCTCCTTTTTGTTTTGGTTTTGCCAAATATTTCCAATTACAGAGATGTTGTCGAGAGTGATCGGAGAAGCTCGACCAGAGGAAATTAAAAAATAATTTGTGGATTTTTGTGAGGACTGTAGCAGGGATGGTTGCAAGGACCATCCAATAAACAGGCTGTCCTTCAAGGACAGATTTGATAAGGGTGAGTCAACCTCCAAGAGATAGCCACCTCGTACAATAGTGGCCAAATTTTTTTTCAACTTTGGCAAGTAGCAAGTTCCAGTCTGCCAACTTGTAGGAGTCTGCTTTTAAAAATATCCCAGGTATTTGAGACCGGAGGAAAGATGAGAGAAATAATAAGGAAAGATACCTTTGAGTTGATCCAAAGACTGTTGGTGTAGATTTGCTAAGTGAAAAGTTGATTTCTCCCAATTGATCGATAGGCTCGTGGCGCTGCAAAATATTTTTAAGATCTCTTTAATATCCTTCCATTTCTGTATAGAATAATTTTTCATGATGAGGACATCATCTGCAAAGAGAAGATGTAATACCTTGATGGTCCTAGACAACTTTATTCCAGAGATATTGCCCTCTGCTTGGCTTGATTTGAGAAGCAGGCTCAACTCTTCCATAGCCAAAATGAAGAGCAGAGGTGAGAGGGGGCAGCCCTGCCGCAGTCCTTTGCCAATGTAAAAGAAAGAAGAGGATTCACCATTGACCAAGATGGCTAGGTTTTCACTGACCACACAGCTCGTGATCAACTTGATCAATGAGTGGTTGAAACTTGTCTGCGTTAGGATCAATCTGAGAAAGCCCTAGTCAATGCAGTCGAAGGCCTTCTTGAGATCCGATTTGAGGATAAGTGCCTTTGAATTTTTTGATTTGATGTTATGTAAGAATTCCTGGGCAGTGCCAAGTATGTGCAGATGTCTTTCGAGCAGTTCCTGCAGCAGTTGAAGACTCAAGGATATTCGATCGAACTTGGTCACTTTGTGTTCCTTGAAGAGGTCCACGACGAGGAGCAAGAAAAGATGGATTGATAGTAGTGGATGAGGCAGAGTAAGGGAGAGTCGAGTGATTAAACGCAGGCTGGTAGACACTAGCAGAAGGTATGTTATCCGCAAAAAAGGAAATATCTACAGATGAAGAATGGGGAGTTGGAATGTGTGTCGAGGAACGAATGATAGAGGGAAGGTTAGATATTAAGGGAGAAGTGGTATGGGATGTAAAGTTGGTAGTGGTCAGAGGAGAAATTTTGGAGATTGTAGAACCAGTGGTAGAGGGCAGAGATACTGAAATAGTGGAAGGTTGTAATAAGTTAGTACGGATGGAGAGATCATCCGTCGAGGTAAAGAGGCCCGCACTGTTCCAGAGAGCCTCATCAACAACACTCATGAGTGCGTTGACTTCTGCCTCCATCAATGTGTGTCTTGTGGAGGAGAGAGAGTATAAAAATGTTTAAATAACCCCTAATAGAGATGATGTTGGAGTAAGAGGACAAGAGTTGTCTCTGCAATGGTAAGAGTCAAGGGCAAGTGTCTGAGGATGGGAATGATTGAGAAAGGTTGGAAGACTGTGGGGAGCTCAGACTCAATAAGAAAATGCGAGACATGACAATGACCAAATGAGAACAAAACAACTAGCATACTAGCTTACAGTGTTCTGGTAATACCATATCCTCCAAGAATCTGGAGACCAGATCTGCCATTATTGTTCTCAACGCAAAACTAGGTCCACCATGGTAGTTCTACTTCGACTTTCTTATCTGCAAACCAAGAGGAGTGATGAGCACCTCTTGGATGGTTGTTCTCTTGATGCTTATGGTGAATTTGCTTGGTGAAACTAGGGTTTGATCTCTCTCTCTCTCTCTCTCTCTCTCTCTCTCTCTCTCTCTCTCTCTCTCTCGCTCTCTCTCTCTCTCTCTCTCTCTCTCTCTTAGAATTGGTAAGGAAAACTATGTATTATTAGTTATTTCTTTCTCTTTCTTGGTTATAGTTGTTTGAAACCCTAAGAGGACTATGTTGGATACACCCTCCATTAAGCTTCATCTAATTTGCAAAAAGTTTACAAGTTATTTTGCAAGGGTTGCTAGGAGGAATATGAGTGTGTATACCCTCTTAGATTTACCCTAAGTTTGATTGGCATACCCTAGGAAGTAAAAGGGATTCAACCCATAGGGTCTTTGTTGATATAACTCTTTATTCTAAGATCCCATTTACCCAATTTTAAAGGCACTAGTTTGAATATTTTGCATTGGAGAAATAAAATAGTGCATTGGGATACATGCATTTTTGTCATTTCAGCTTTCTGCAATTTGGGTTTTGTTCCTTGTGACTAGAGCACCTCTTAGCCACCAGGGCATCCCATCTAAAGGGGTATTGCTTGATTTTGTTATAAAATTTCATCTTCATCCATTAGGGCTGCATAAAACCTAACACTCTTTCACTTATAAATTGTTTTTCGACCATCAGAATTAGCTAAGAGTTTGCCACTTTTATCTACTTGATCTAGCACAACGTTTGGGTGGATTCTTTGTGAGTTTTTGTGGTTGAATTTACTTTTGTAACAACAAGTTTTCTACATCCATAAGACTGCAAAATATTTCTGCAAACACTTTTTATTACAACCTTATTTCATTGCTAAAGTCTAATGATATCTTACTTGAGTTGATCTAGTTGTTTCTAGTTTATCTCTTGCTCTTTCAACTACACTTTTAACAACGTGTTTTGCAACATTCATTGTCACTTTTATTGCTGATATATATTGTTACTATATACTGCAATTAGGGACAACAAGCTTAACTTGCTTGTCCATCATATACTTGGGGTTTGCGACGTTGTTTTCCTTGTGTCTTGGGCATGCACAATCAATATTTGCAAGGTCCATTACTTCTTAGAAACCCTTGGTTGTTGGCAATATGGTAATACAGGTTGACATTGATGGCATTTGCACTGATGTTAAATATATGAGAGACACGGTTGTTGGTTGGCATTGAAATTGACAATAGATCTGTGATGGTGATAATAGGCATTAATGACATTAACAGTATTGACTCTACTGCATAGTTCTGACAACATAGAGAGGGTTTGGAGAGAGCTCATTCTGATTTTGTGGATGTATCACAATCAGATATTGAGTTATTGCAAGTCACAGAAGATGTCTTATAATCATGGTTATGTGGCATCAACAAGATAGGTTCCAAAGAGAATTTGAAGCTTATAAAAGAAGAAGTACCAGAATTTGTGAGCCACACACATATCAAAATACTCTTGGTTCTAGAAAGATTGAAGGTTATCTTACTATGATGTGTCATTTAATATAGCTCAAGCCCTTTTTCAGGTAGAGAAAGCAAAAGATGATGTTAATAAGTGTGAAAACTTGGAAAAGGTTGGTATGTTGGACAGTGAAGGTTTGCAAATGAATGCAGTAGCACTATGGAATTTAGGCAAGAATGTTTTATCTGTTTCCATGGTTCATAAAGAATTGACCATTTCAAAGGAGAGTATCAAGGCTTCCACTCTTGGACAGTGAAGATAACCGTGCATGCAGAAAATAAGCCCTATTTTCACAATATCTGGACTGATTATCTATTATACAGAGGACTTTGCACTGACTCTTTATATTAAACAGTGTATAACCTTTGTAGGCTTTTCAATTTAATGTATGTAATGAAGATAAAGCTGCTAAACTACAGAGTAAAATGATGCTCTCAAGGCTTAGAGAGAATGGTGACCCTGGTGCTTCTATAATCCATATCATGGCTGATTTTGGCTGACATCATTGTTGAGATTTCATTTGAAAGTTTTTGAGTGTTGTGTACTGCTGCGATTATCTGGTGAATTCGTTGCTAAGTCATAGCTGGAAAGATGGAGGGCAAGGCCATCATAATCGATCTTGACACCACATATAGCTACGTGGGAGTATGCAACGACCAAGGGAATCAAACCACTCCATCCTATGTCGCATTTACCAAGATGGAGAGGCTCATTGGCGACGCTGCCAAGAATCAGGTGATCGTGAATCCAACCAAAACTGTGTTCAATGCTAAGAGATTGATCGGGAGGAGAAGAGTGTGGTGGTTAAAACTGAAGAGTTGTAGGCGGAGTCTCAGCAACCGTCTGATCTAACGATCCACGGTGGTGATTAACTTGGAAATTGGGATTTATCCCACATTGATAGTGTAAAACAATTCGTATGGGTTTATATACACAACAGTCACTAAGATATATCGACGCATAGAGAAAGGGTATGGCGGGAGCTCTAGGTGCTTCGAATCCTCGAGAAGCTCATCAACCTGGAGCTCGGGATGACCTGTCAGGCCCCCTACCTTTTTATCAAAATGATAACAACCGTTGGATTGCCAAAAAAGTGATCATGGTCGTTCGTTGAAATTTTTTTATATACATTGGCGCAGCGGTCATGTGAGCGACCATGGGCTTAAAAATAAGTTTGTTACGTCAGTTGGAAAGAATATTATCAATCTTATTGAGTTTTTGGCATAAAACGCCAAGTCTGGACTGAGTTTAGAGGATCACCAAAACTCGATATCAAGTTTGGAGAGTCATCCATTTCGATGCGCAATCAAATAAAGGTTTAAAATCTTGAGACCGCTAACTCTATCGTTCTTTTTGGCATACTACCAATTGTGGAGGTTTCATCAAACTGTATCAAAACCCTGCATAAACATAGAGACAGAGGATATTTTAAATGTTAAATCATGAAAGAATTATGATAATGGTAATCACTTGTATTACACACAATCACTGGATTGGAAATAGATCAAAGTGTGTGGTTATGAAAATACTAGAATATTATTTTATTTTTTTTAAATAAAGGGGGGAATTTTATTATGTTTTTAAGAAGACATCAAAAGCAAAATAAAATAAAAGTTATTAGTCTGGAAAATGAAGAGGTGTGATAGTTATGAACATACATGTTGTTTGGTTAAAAGGTGTCATGTTTGGTGAAAAAGTGTGATGACAGGCTTATTTAATTGCCAAAGATCAGAAGCAGATGAGTGTGTCTCTTGTTGAAGATAGAAGATTAAATAAAAAGGAGATAGAGCAAAAAAAGATGAAGTCCGGTGCTTGATAGAGAATATTACCAGAGGACTGCATATATCATTGTCAGATTGTTAAATTAAGGGAGGCAGGGAGGTGCAAGGACAGGTTGGTGCCTGCAGGGGAGTAGGTGCTTCCTTGTCAGTTGTAGCTGACTAAACAGAGGGTTGAACCCTCCTACTAGTTGGAGCTGGTCAACAGGGTTGTGGGTGCATCCTGATCAGTGGGTGTTTATCTAAAGAGGAAGATCAACTTCCTTCTATGGAACATGCAAAAACAGAATTTTGCAGTTAATAAGAGAAGTGTTTGTGGTTTTCCCAATTGGGTTATGTTGATGGGTCCTAAATCACTTTAACTCAACAGTAGGAACCAAACCCGCCATCGAGGCCCAATTAGACTCTATAGTGTTTAATGGTGGAATGGTTCTCCAGATCTTGCGATCCAGTCGAAATAATCGATGGGCTTTACGTTTTCTTGTGAAGGCTTTCTCCTTCGGTTCATACATTCTCTTTTTGTGTTTTCTTTTAGGTAGTACTGATATAATATAAAGCTGGTATAAACCAACTAGGTGGCAAAGTGGGAACAAGCTAAACTACTGGAGAAGAGGTTGAGCTTCGGATAACCCTTTACTCTAGCATGCAGGCAATGACCATCTACCACCGGCCTAGTACTAATACGTTAACCACGTGAGTATTCCAATTGCTGACTGAGATACAAATTATCAGAAGAAAACATGTATGTGATAAACGATAGCAAGTAAAATAATTCACCCAACCCTAATCATAAATCACATAATAACACAAAGATTTATTTTCATCATTAAAGAAAGAACTGTAAAAAACATTGCATCGGATAACTTATCAATAGATTTAATAGCTCTGACTCGTTACTATATCCATTCATGAGACAAGATAGGAAATAGTTGTTCTCCACATCCAATCATACACGCATTTGATGAAAACATAAACTTGTCTTTGGCCCAAAAGGAATTCTCAATTAAAGGCAGCTCCGAAACAATTCTTAACAAAACCAGAAAAATGAGAGTTTCTTGCAACAACCATTGACCCTTAACTACTCGGTCGATGCCCTTATTTATAACATAAAATTAACTAAAAATAACAACTAAAGTGCAGATAAGCAAAACAAAATTCGTCGCATGGCGTTCTCTCCGATGAGTTGTTCTATGAGTCATCTCAAGATATCACTTAAGAGGGTGACTCTTCTCGTACTTCTACAACAAAATTGGTGTTCAGTCGCTCCTTTGGGTCTCTAATCTTGTAATAACTCTGCACCTCTACCGGAAGGAAAACCCCGACACACTCGCCATTGACATAGTTAATCAAGCATTTTTGTGTGTCTGTGTGGTCGATGAGCCACTTCAGGAGTTCTATGAAGGGGAACACTGGAGTTTTTCTTGCCACCATGTGCAGGTATGATATTTGAATATTTGGAAAAACTTCATCATCGATATTTCTCATATCAGGGTCATTGTGCAAGATATATTCTGGTAATTCTTCTTGGCTAATCTTCCTAAAGAGTTCTCCCCAGTGCAGGAGTACCGCCTTGGTCCCTTTGCTTGCCTCTGTGTCTCCAAAGGCCAAAGTTTCAGTGAAAAACTTTTTGGTAGATGTCCTGATGACTGGTTTCAGCCTTGGGACAAATTCTAATTATTTTGCGGTCGCTGGGGAAGAGCCTTCTCCTACCTCTAGTTCCTTTAGCTTCGACGCTCTCGGAGATCGCCTGGTGGTTGGTTTACTTGGAGGCATTGTTCCTACAATCGAAACAATCCTTTAGGGCATGTGTACATAGTGACATTGGATAAAAATGTATATATGAAGTGAAAACACAGAAAATCCAAAATGGTGCATACCTGTAACACTTGCTAAACCTTGTTGTTTGATACTCACGGGATCTCAAAAGCTTTTGAACTGATCGTCTCGCTTCTCTGGGTGCTCTAAAACTCCTTTGTGTGCAAAATGGTCTAATTTACAATAGATCAAGAGAATTTAATCGGGGAAGAACTTACCGTGTCGCACCGACCAATTAATTCAGGTGATGAGTGAAATTCAAACAAATCTTCCGCCAAATCTATGCAAATTTAATTCATCGTGGGTTGACAGTGGAGCCGCGAAGGGTGATTTGTTCTATCGGTAAATTCAAATGTTCCTTTTGATTCACACACAAAGTAGCAACTAATGCGAGATTTGGAATTAATTAGTCCCTTAAATGCTCTGAATCTAAATGTATCTAGCGCTAAAACGTCCCATCGTGTCGCTTTCCTAGTGGGTAGATTGGGGATCGACAATGTATTATGGATGTTTTCATTGATATCCTTCTGCGAAAAACCTCTGACGTCCATTGACTTCATCGTATGATGTTGACGTGGAAAAATTGGCTTGGGACACATGGCAATGAAGATCGGTGACTTAACCCGCGAGTATTAGTCGGAGGCGAGACTTCCTTCAAGTTGTGCGCTCTTAAACTAAACCTTGGATCGCCTATGCCGAAAAGGTATCGGGGATCAGCGATCGAGAATAAACCTCTCGTGTATTTTCCTTTGGGTTAGCATCTTCGAAAAATTGTCAATGCCGAAACACATAGGGAATCGGTGATCGGGGGAAAATTCCTTAGCATGGTCGCAATGTTCGTTGTGATTCGGTTTTCTCCAATTTCGATTAGCGCATCAGGTATCAGCTATCGGCGATATCATTTCCTTTCCTTTTAAATGTTACTCCCTTTTCCTTTTACCGATGTCGAAGGGGATCGGTTGTCGATGATCTCCATATGTGATACTTGTCATGAAACAAAAGCTTCCTTTCGCCGATACCGGTGAACATCGGCGCTTGATGACTCAAGTTTTTCAAGTGATTCCTTTTCACCTTTTAATTTCTTCTGATGCCGAATCTTTGAGCACGTCGGGTGAAGTGTTTTGGCTATTGATTCCTTATTTAAGTGCTAATCCTTTTTAATTTATGGGGATTTTTAGAGTTGCACAAACCTGAATAATTGATGAGAGTCAAGAGAACAAGCGAAGACAAAACATTTACCAAAAGGAAAATCAAATTCACACAGTGCAAATATCAAGTGGTACCCAAAAAGTGGAAAATTGACATAGGCTTTTTAGGGTGTGTTGAGTGCTCAACAAATGGCGACTTACTGGGCGAAAGTAGAAACTCAGTTCCTTCCTCAGGCTCGGCTGATGCGAAAGTAACTAGTTTTCATCAGAGCTTCTTTTACCTTTGCATTTGGAATTTCCCCGGTTGATGCATCTGGGCCTGCCTGTGGCGTTCTTTTGTTTTTCTAACCTTTTATTCCACCTTCTTTTTCTGTAACCTTGACTCACGCCCTCTTTTGACAAGAGTCTAGTAGAGCATTCACTGGCACTAGGCCTTTTAGTTATCCTTATTCTTTTTCTACGGTGTTGCTCCACTACCAGTGAACGTCCATAGCCCTGGTGGAGTCACCCTGACGTCACAGACCTTTCTCCACTTCCAGTGAGCATCCATATCCATCGTAGAGATATCTGCATACCCTCTTCTATTGTGCACTCCTTTGATATAGTTAATTTTTACTTCGGCGGAATGCCCTGAGCGAGCAGGAGAAGAGGACGTCTGTTATTTGCAAGATGAGATGGTTAAGGTGAAACTTACAAGCTCTGTCTTTGAGGTGCATGTAGTCCCTTCCAGCTTACCATCTTTCCCTTAAGGTTTTTACCAAACCACTAAAAAGACACTTCCGCATGTCTCCAAAGTTGTTCATCTGTGCAAGTTGTATAAATAATTTCTTGAAACAACCGTAGGCTCCTCAACGCTTCTTGTGTTTGTATGTGAGCGACAAGATAGGAAGAGAGTTGACTCTGTTGCATGATTTGAGTTCAACAATTGTCTTGATAAACACAGTCTTTCAAAAGAACAATCGCAAAAGATAAAACAAAAGAAAGTGTAAAATGAAAAATGACGTATCTGGAACAACACAGAAGAGAGTGTTTTTTTGTTTTGTTTTTTTAATGAAAGTCTTGCTTTAGGGCTTGGCCATTCACTGGGAGAGCATCAGGTTCCCCCCATAGATTATGTATTCGATACCGACCCAATCTTCTCGTTCACCTGGAAAGGTCCGAGCCATAGATTATGAAACTTAGAATGTTTGCCTTTAGGCTCATTTGCTCTGTCCCACTTCAGGACTAGGTCTCCTACTTCAAAATTCTTCTCGTTAGCCTTATGCTTATCAAACCATATTTTAACTATCTATTGGTGGGATATGAATTTTGATTTAGCTTTCTCCCTTTCTTCTTCTAACATGAGAAGGGTGTCAATTCTTTGTTGTAAGATTGATGAGGGCTTCCCTCTAGACTCCTGAGCAAGTTGAAGAGATGGAAGATATAACCCATTCAGGAGAATGGCTTCCTATCTGTATACTAGAAAGTATGGGGAATTCCCTATAGGTTCCTTTGATGTAACTCTATCTACCCATAAAGTGTTATGGAGTATATTATGCCAGTTCCTCTAGTTGTCTACAACCGTTTTCTTCAATGTCCTCACTAGGTTCTTATTAGTTGATTCTGCTACTCTGTTTCCTTGTGGATAATAATTTGCAGAGTATCTAATTATGATTCCTTTGTCTAGGGAAAACTCTGTTAATAAGGTGGAATAAAAATAAGCTACATTATCAAACACAAGAACAGAAGGGACACCGAACCTTGTGATTAGTTGTTGTTCTATGAATTGGATTACCACCTTCTCGTTTACATGAGTCAGAGGGATGGCCTCTGCCTATTTTGTGATGTAATCAGTGGCAGTAAGTATGTACTTATGATGTTTTGAAGAGTTTGGTGTAATATCTCCTATGATATCTAACCCCCATTGCTCAAAAGGCCTAGAAACGACCATCGGTTGGAGTGGGACAGTTGTTCTCTTCTCCCTCCTAGCGCTTATTTGACAAGTTTTACAGTTTCAAGCATATGTGTGAGCATCTTTAAACAAGGTGGGCCAATAATAACCAGCTCTTAGTATCTTATGAGTGGTGGTGTTTCCTGCAAAATGTCCACCGGCAGGGCCTTCATGGAGCTCCTTCAAAACTTTGTATGTATCTTCACGTTCGAGACATATTAAAAGTACCCTATAATAATTAACCCTGAATAATATCGAATTTATGAGGTGATATTGTGTGGATTTTAACCTGAGAGATCTCCTTTCCCTAGGGTTGAGGTTTTCTGGGCAAGTCCCATGATGCAGGAGATAAGTCTATTTCTCATACCAAGACTCTTGTCCTGGGGAAATCTATGAAGCTTCACCACACCATAATGTCATTTCATTCTCCCATCTGGGGTCTTCATTTACTTGGTCTTGAGCTTCGACTACAAGTTTTCATAACCCTTGTCCTTTAACCAATTTAGCAGGTTTTATATCTAGATCAAATTCTTGGACTACTGCCATCAAGTTCCCTCTTCTTTCCCCCATCTCCTGTTGAGTAAATAAGGATCGGACTGCGGGGTGAGGCATGGTTACTTTGGTATGGTTCTTGAGGATGTAAGATCTGAAATGTTTTACCGCCTTATAAATCGCATAAGCCTATTTGTCTATAGCAGGATAATTTAGTTCAGCACCCTGAAGGTTAGTGCTCATGAACGATACATGGGCTTCATTTTTGTCATCATCCATTTGAGTTAATACTGCTGCTAACGATTGGTTGGAGGCGAAAGTATACATGAAGAAATATTTGTTGAAATCGGGACTTCGCAGCACTGGGGCTTGGGAGATTGGAATTTGAATATTGTTAAAATCTTTCTTTCGTTCATCGTCCTATTTAAACTCAACATCCTTACGAATCATTTTTTGTAGGGGTTTGATAGTTTCCACAAAATTGGGGGTGAATTTCCTCACAAAATTAATTTTCCCGAAGAATGATTGCATAGCCTTCTTGTTGTGAGGTAATGGAAGATGAGATATGGCCTTAATTATTTCTGGGTCTATGTGGATACCTTCTTGAGATATAACATGGCCTAACAACTTTAGTTCTTTGACACCGAAAATAGTCTTCTTGGGATTTAAGGATATGTTGTATTTTGTACATCTTTCGAAAATCTGGGTTAAGTGTTGGATGTGATCTTCTTTGTTCTTTGAATACACAGTCACGTCATCCAAGTAAACTACTGCACACTTGTTGCTCAGCCCCCGAAATGCTACGTCCATGGCCCTCTGGAAGGTTGTTCCTACACCGAGTAACCCAAAGGTCATGCGTTTATAAGCAAAAGTTCCCCACTTGGTTCGGAAGGTAGTTTTTAAATGGTCTTCCTCTGAAACTAGGACCTGGTTGTAACCTGAGAAACTGTTCAGTAAAGAGAAAATCTCACAGCCAGATACGGTCTGCAGGAGTTGCTCCATTGGCGGGACTGGGTAGTTGTCCTTTTCCGAAGCTCTATTGAGGTTTCTAAAATCTACGCATAGGCATATTTCCCCAAACTTTTTCCTTACAAGAACCAAATTTGTTACCCACACAGAGTGTCTAGCCTGGAAGATAATCTTGGCATCCAATACCTTCTTTAACTCTTGACACATGAGAGGCTCCAGGGATGGGTGGTACTTTCAGAGCTTCTATTGGAAGGGTTTCACTTCAGGTTTTAACGGAATAGTGTGTTAAATAATACGGGTATCATAAGTTTTCAGATCTCGATAAGACCACGCAAAGACATCTTGATATTGCATAAATATTTTGAGATAGCCCTTCCTTTCTTATTTAGATATGGTCTTGCTGAGGTTTACGTTTTTTGAGTTTTCCGAGGTTCTGAGGTTTATCGTTTCATGCATGGGACAGGAACTACCGGTCTTCGCGTTTTTTGACCCTTTAAATCTTTCTTTTAGGTCAAAAAGGTTTTCTAAATTAGTTATTCCTTTTGGTATCGTGTGAGACTTTGATTTGTCCATCGGCTAATTTGTGTGACGGCCAGTTTCCATCCATTGTTCCTAGAATACTTCATCGTCAATGGCCAAGTCTTTAAAATTGTCTTGATTGGTCAGAAATTTTATAATCTGTTCGTCTCCTTAAAAAACCTTCCAATTAGAAATATTGTTGGGCACTGAGGGTTTATATAGAAATTCTACAGTGAACTGAGAGGCTTCATAATCTTCTAGAGGTGATAGCCTTGAAGCAGCGGTGGCTAGAGAGTTAGCAAGAGATTTCTTTGCTATGGGGATTGCTATGAGGTTGAAAGCTTTGAAATGTTTTATTAGCATGTGCACTTCCCGTTGGTAATTATTTAGGTGTGGAGAGTTGCAATATATAGTTTTCCTTATCTGTCTGACAATGATTTCAGAGTCTCTGAAAACCTTCAATTCTTGGGCATTCATGTCTATGGCTTTCTTTAACCCTTGTACTAGAGTTTCATACTCGATAGTGTTATTTGTGCATTTGAATTCTAGTCTACAGGACAGGAAATGTCTTTTGCCTTTTGGATTGATGAGGATACACCCTGCTCCTGACCCCTCTTATGATTTAGATCCATCAAAATATAGGGTCCAAATTTGTGGGAAAAAGGTGTGAACTTCCTCTTTCCTGTTACTTTCTTCTTTTCCTCCTGTTAGTTCTGTGATTTCTAATGCAGTTTCTTGGCAGAAAAGAGTTTCCTTCACCATCGTCAACAATTCCTCTCGAAAAATCATTTCGTAGTTTTGAGTAAGAGGGACATCAGATGAGAAAGGGAAAAAGTTCTCGAAGTAGGAATCGCAAGAACAATTGCCTAGCACAGGGAAATCCATCAATGAGGGCTCGTTTAGGGTTTCTAGGTCAGTGACAGTATGTTTCATATATCTTTCCCTATCAATTCTGATCGTATTTTTGTGTCCCTTTAATGGTAGCTAAAGGTGTCCCTAGTATGTACTAAAGTATCCATTTAACTTTTCAAATCAATCTCGGCTTAATAATAACCCGTACGCTTATGGGATATCTACTACAATGATGTCAATCACTTGCACAAATTTAAGATGTGTCGTTATTCTGATCATTACATCTTTGAGTTCTCCCATGACCTTCACCTGGGTTCTGTTTAGTTGAATTACATGTTTATCACTTTTGAGAGGGACTGCGTTTAGTTTTTTTCAAATAGACAGTGGCATAACATTAGAGGATGCTCCTGAATCAACCAAACAGTTATGGAAGTTTATGTTAAAGACTTTGAATGTTAAAAGGAAAGGTGGGCGTTCACTGAGGTCCTTCTGCTCAAGGAAATACTTCAAATTGTTGTGATCGGTCTTGACCACGAATTTGCTGCCCACCAAATATTGTCTGAACTTGGTCAAGGCATGCATGATTGCCAACATTTCCTTGTCATAAATGGAGTACAACTTCTCAGGTTGTCTAAGTTTTCGGCACTCGAATACAATGGGGTGTCCTCCCTACATCAAAACTGCACTGATCCCTTCGTCGAATGCATCACACTCTAGTACAACTGGCAAGGTGAAGTCTAGTAGTGCCAACACTGAACAAGTGCCCATGAATTCCTTCATGTGATCAAAGGCTTTCTGTGATTTCTCGGTCCATATGAAGGCCCCATGCTTGGTAAGATCTGTCAGCAGTGCTCCAAGCTGAGAAAAAACCCAGACAAATTGCCTGTAATAGTTGCATAGCCCGAAGAAGCTCCTCAATTCTATCACGTTCCTAGGCGTCGACCAATCCATAATGGCCCTAATATTCTCTTGGTGCACCTGTACCCCCTGTGCACTGATGATGTGGCCTAAATAAAGCATCTTTGTCATACCGAACTCGCACTTGGACTCTTTGGCATATAATGATTGTGCCTCCATGATGCTCAATACCTCATCCAGGTGCCTCATATGCTCTTGCCATGACCGACTATAGATCAAGATGTCGTTGAAGAAAACCAACACTGATTTCCTTAACTGATCCCTGAATATATGGTTCATGCAATACTGGAATGTAGCGGGTGCATTCGTTATACCAAATGGCATAACCAGAAACTCGAAGTGTCCAAAATGACATCGAAATGTCATCTTCTCTATGTCCTACTCTCAGATGTTGATCTAATGATATCCAGAGAGTAGATCAATTTTTAAGAATAAAATTGCCCCATGCAGTTCATCCATCAACTCATCAATGCGTGGGATAGGGTACCGGTTCTTGATTGTTTTCTTGTTCAAGGCTCGATAATCAATGCACATCCTCATGGTGCCATATTTCTTCAGAACTAAGACAACTGAAGAAGCAAATGGGTCGTTGATCGGTCTGATGTGTCCCATCGCCAACAATTCCTTCATTACCTTCTCTATCTCATCCTTTAACCTCCTAGGATGATGATAGGGGGTGTGATCATAGGTTTGGCCCCCTCCTCCAACTCAATGGTGTGATCAAACCCCCTGTCAGGTGGTCTCCCTGGTGGAATTGCCTCAAAGACCTGTTGATGTTGTCCCAATAAATTCTTGATCTTCATATGGTATTGTTGTCAACCTTCTGAATCCTTCTGAGTAGTGATCAAGCATTCTGCAGCATATGCTACCTCCATATGTCTGAATATCCTCTCCATCCTCTTGGTTGAAACTGTCAGGGGTGCTCCTGTCGACATACCTCTTAGAAAAACCTTCTTCCCATCCTGATCTCTGAATCCCATTTCCAAGGTTTGGTAGTTGGTGGTGATTTTTCCCAAGGTAATCATCCATTGAACTCCTAACACCACATCTGTGTCTGATAGGTCAACCACATAAAATGTGTCTCTCACTGTGTAGTTGCCTAACTTCATCTCTAAGTTTGGAACTTTTTCTAGACACTCCACTGTGTGGCCATCTGGTACCACAACATCAAACCCCTCAAACTCCTCTGTCTGAAGTGCCCGTCTCGATACTAGTGAAGCGTCGATGAAGTTGTGGGTGGCCCCGCCATCTATTAGGGTGATTGCCCATTGCCCTTGAATAACCCCTCTGATACGGAGGGTATCATACCTGGGAACACCAAAAAGGGTCGCTATGACTCCTCCCTTTGCTGGTTTCCTCCTGTTAGCCTGCTTTGGCGGTTGTGGGACTACTAGAGGATGGACTCCTGCTGGTGTCAATGGTCTACGGGGAGGTTGCTTCTCTACTGGTGTTGACTCCTCCTCTGAACTAGTGGATCCGCTATCCTGCTCCTCCTCCTCACTATCCATGCTATCTGCTGCTACCTCAATATAATGAATCTCTCCCTTGCCCATGCACCTGTGGCTTGGGACCCAAGGATCTCTACAGCTAAAGAAAAGCTTCTTCCTCACAAGTTCTCACCTAGTCTCGTCATCCAAATTCTCCTTGCCCTTCCATTCTCTCTGGAATGGCTTCATGTCTCGATCCCTCTGGGGCACAATGGTTTGGAGAAAGTTTTAGTCTTTGGCACCGAGTCTGCCAGATCTCGAGTGCGAAGGATGGAATACTGCAAAGTGGGAGGCATGTATGCCTTCACCCATCCTCTCAAAGGCTCTGTGAGACCTTCTGTGAATAGCATGATCAGCCTGGGTTTTGATATATCTTTCATTGCCATGGCTACCTGCTAAAACTCAGTGATGAACGCTTTTGTTGTGCCAGTTTGTCTCAACTGGGCTAGATCCCTGAAGTGTATCTCGAGATCCTTCCTGTCAAACCTGTCCATGATCCTATCTATAAACTCCCTATAGGAGGTGATGTGATTGTGACCCAATGTCACCAGTCCATGATACCACCACTCGTGTGCCTCACCCTCCAAGTGTAAGGTCACGAAATTGATGGCCTTTGTCTCGATCATCTGGTTGAGCTTGTAGTATGTGTCTAGCTTCTGTACCCAAGCTCTGGCGGTGTATTTGGACAATCCGTTGAAAGAAGGGATGGTGAATTTCCTATCTTTTCAGATGAAATCGAGGTTATGCCCCTGTTGTTGTTGTGGTCCTCCCCTCTGCGACTCTCTAGGGCGGTTCCTGATTCTGAGTCCACAGTACTCGACTAAGGTCATGTCCTGATGGAAGTCACAACCCAATGTTGCATACTCCCTCTTATACTCTGCAATGTCATCTGCATGAGTGGGTGGACTCTGTGCTATTGGTGGCGGTGCTGCTACCGAGGTTGCCCTCTGGAAACTGGGAAACAAGGGTCCGGGAATCCTACTCATAGAGGTGTATGTGCGAGAGGGTGACTGGGGTCTACTGCCTGCTCCTGAGTTCCACTGTGTTGCATGCGAGACTTATGTGTCTGGGGTGCCCACTCTAACCAATCTATCAACCACTTGTACCAAGGACTGAGACATGGTCCGTTGACTAGCTAACATATCGTTGATAACCTACATGAAAGTTGTCTTTGGATCTACGGGGGCCTTGCCACTACCCTCTGGTCGCTCATATATGTCTCCTAGCATCCTCTCTGCCTCACGCTTTGACCTTCTCTCTACTTCTCTGTGTGCCTCTTCCTCTTCCTCTGAGCTAAGAGGAAAAGGGGGGAAATCATGCCTATGCCTTCTTTCCTTATACCTGTTGTAAGTGACATATTCGTCACCTATGTGTTCACGACCCTCTAGGTCTTCTACTGTAATCATTTTCTTTAGTCACAGGCTGGAAGGACTAAAGCTCTGATACCAATGTAATGTTCCTGACTTGGCTAGTCTAGGAATGTTTCTAATGTGTGTGTAGGATCAATGGTCTACGACATATAAATGATCATACAAATAATAAACACGACAAAGGACTGCAAAGTTTGTATTATGATATCTCTGTTGATTACAAAATGGTTGAATGCGGCTGAATAAACTAAGAATACTCGACTAGATCAACAGACAAAGGATCTTATCCGGAATACAAATAAGCAACTAAAAGATAATACCCAGAATATGGGAGCACTGCAAAATCAATGGATGCGCTGGGGCTATGGCAGCTCTGACGGTAACTGCTGGAAGTCTGGAAAGTTCACCCTAGGAGCTATACTTTTCGGAATGGCCTGGAAACTGTCCCAAATGATGCACCCTGCTCTAGTCCTCAGTACTGGTATCTGTCAGACCCCTCTACTAATGAATTTGGACCCCTGATGGATACCCCTCGGGGAATGTGCCCCTCTTCTTCTAGCAAAATGTGTCCTAGTGATTCCACCATCAGAATCGGACGAGATATGTCTCAAAATGACCGCCTTGGTCTACTGGGAAATGGGTCGGAGGGTTTCCCTGAATCCAGTTTGATGCTCGCTCTGGAACCCCAAATGTGCCCGCCAAAAGTGTCGCACGTCCAAGTTTGGAAAATGCATCCCAGTTGATTCCTCCATTGGAATCTGATGAGGAACTAGGCAAAATATGTGCCTTGTCCTCCTCTCAAATAGGTCGGAGGGAAATCTCAGAATTCTCCCTCGATGTGATAATTCGACAAAAAACCCTCTCAGAAGCTACGCCCTCACTCTGGATGAATGTGCCCTTGCTGTTGAACACTGTGTAACTATTGTTGAAGAATGATGGAAGACCTTAATGATCTTCTCGGTGACTAGGGTGTGTCTCTCAACACCCAAATCAACCAACTGGTGTCTTCCTCCTGGAATCCACTGAAATATCTCTCCTGAGATGTGCCTCTTCTCCTTAATGATAAGTCATAATCTGCATAATGATGAATTAGGTTGTCAACCCTTCCTTTATAGCTTTCCAAAACCCTAAATCATGTTGAAACCCTAATTCACTATTGAATTCCAAAACCCTAAATCATTGTTGAAACCCTAATTCACTATTGAATTCTATTTTAGCTCAATGTCACTTTCCGAATATAACACCTGTGACTGGAGTGACCTCTAGTAATGTTGTTTACCCCTATTTGGCCTTGGCTAACGGGGTGGTTTAGACCATTAAGCCTCCTCTCTGGAGCTCCTATTTGGAAAGGGACATTACATATGAAAACATAAACTTGTCTCTGGTCCAAAAGGACTTCTCAATTAAAGGCAACTCTAAAATAGTTCTTAACAAAACCAGAAAAATGAGAGTTTCTTGCAACAACCATCGACCCTTCACTACTCGGTCGATGCCCTTATTTATAACATAAAATTAACTAAAAATAAAAACTAAAGTATAGATAAGCAAAACAAAAGTCACCACATGGTGTTCTCTCCTGTGAGTCATCTCAAGATATCACTTAAGAGGGTGACTCGTCTCGTACTTCAACCATTGGATGAACAGATCCTCGCAAGTATTGGCATATGGGAATCTATGTTATTCCATCAAGGCCAAGTGGATCTCTCTTATCTCTACCGCATGTGCTTGATACTTGACTATACTGGCACTTAACTATTGCAGCACAACCCAAGCTTTGATCAGGTCCTCCATAAACTGTCGCAACTGACCTGGCGCCATGGTTGTCACCTTTGCTATTTCTTTGACCTAGGATGAGTCTTGCTCAGTGTGCAACTTGACTATGTCACGCAAGTCAAAAAAGTCATTAGGCATGCCAAACTCGGGGAGTCCAATTTCTTTCATCACCCGATTAATCTTGATCTAGTGTTTTTCACACTTGTCCCATTTCTATTGGATCTCTCGGTGAGGTTCCCGAGCCATTTTTTCCCAATACTCGACCAATTTCCTTATATGATCGAGGTTGCTTTCTTTTAATAGTTGAATGTCGTGTTCTTCTATATCTTAGTCCTGTTGGACTGCACCGATGTAGTCAACTCTCTCCATGGCTTGTTGCGCTTTCTTGTACCACCGCTCCATATCTTTGCACATCGCAAGTGCCATGAGGGTGTCTTCTTGGATCTCGACTATCTTTGCAGTGAACAGGTGTTGCTTGTTTGTGAATTTGTTGTAGGCCTCCTGTAATTCGCTCCTTAGGGACATCGCGCCCTGTGTGGTGTCCTGCTAGTATTTCGCCAAGTGGCGCAAATGTCCACATTCCTTTAAGGAAACAACTAGCTCTTCTTCATCTCTTTTAGCTCTATCAAGGGTGGCATATGTGATTGTCATCCATGCGTCGATGAGTTCGGACGTCTTAACATGCTCTGTGTTGATCAGATGTTCCTCCGTAATGATGAGGATAGAGCGATCTAAAGTGATCCTCCTCTTCTTGGTGGTTCTCTGGACAACAACCTTCCTTTTCTGATCATAAGCTATGACATGTATGTCGGCTACTTCATCCATGGGTTTGGGGATTTGTTGATCTCTCCAGGTGAGTTTATTCCCTAGACTTCCAATGGTATATACTTGTTCAAAACTGGGTTCTTTAATTTTCTCCCTATTCTCTGAAGGCCCGACTTTTGTCTATTTCTCATCGGGGATTTGAGTACCGATTGAAATTGAGGCATTGGGGGTATGCTCAGTACTTAATTGATCATTGGTCATTGAGACGTTGATTTCCTATTGTAGAGCCTCTTCCTTTTGTTCACCCAATCCTGGCTCATCCTTAGGGTTGTCCGCTTGAGTCTCTGGTGCATTGGGCAGTTGAGTGTCTAAGACACTTTCAATTTCTTGTTCGTTATGTGGAAGCCCCTGAGTTTTAGTGTCAAGAACAGGGGAAGATGTCTTCTCTGGTCCCTTTTCTTCTTCGATATGTACAGGGGTCACAAGAGACACTTCTGGGCTCTCATCATCATCATAGATCTTTATTATCTCACTTAAGGGGTTTGACGCAGTGGTCCTCCTCGATGTTTTGACTGTCTTCGATTGAGCCGAAACACCTGTCGACGATATGGTTGGTGGCGTTGTAAACTCAGGGTCTTCTAACCCAGTAATTTCATCAAGATCTATGAATTCAGGGCCACTTGGGCCCATATGGCTTCTATCCGGATTTTCTTTAGGGAGCCTTGCCATGTTTAGGATGTCCTAGTCATCTTGCAACTAATCAATTATTCGTTGTTCATGTTCTAACATGAGTAACTCCCTCTCCCATGCGTCTTGAGCTTCGGTTGGACTTTTATCTTTCACCAGGGTTACTCAAGGAATCTTTGTCATTTCGACCGCTACCTAGGCGGCTTCTGCTACTTCGACCGCTACCATTTCTTCCTTGGCCCCGAGGGCCCCTTGAGAAGATTGTTCTAGGATTGTCCTCTATTCATCCAGGCTCATGGCTCTGAACCTGGTCATCTTATGGTTGGCCATCCTATCCCCAACTTCATCCCAGTCCTGAGCGTTTTCTATGAAGACCTCATCCTCAAACCTGTTGTGGGCGTATGGCTAGCAAGACGACACTTTTGATGCGTGTTTCAAGACTAGACCCCTTGGGTCATGTTTGCGGAAACGACCGGTCTGGGATCAGAACTCCAATTGACTCAATCCTTCCTGCTTATCTTGAGCGGTGTCTTTTACTAGGTAGAAACCTATATGGAATCCATAAGGTATAAATTCCTGCTTCTTATCTTTCACAAGGGTAGCATTGTAACCTTGCAGGATGGTCTAGTAGAAAATTAAACCCCACAACAAGTCGGTCGGGGACATGTGCTGGTAGGATATGAGGTGCTCCAGTGGCCCTGAATACCCTAATGTAGGTATCATGTTCATCCAGATACCAATGGCCGACCTTTGCTATCATCTTTTTTTCCACAGCCGATAGCCTTAGGCACTCTTTCTTGAAAAGAATAAAATGAATGTGCGCGATGAATTCATCATAGATGAGGGAGTATTATTTTTTATACATGTTCTCCCATAAAATGTTGAAGTAAACGTGGACAGGGAGTTATGAGGCATGCCATCTCAAGTTCATGCTGACGAAGACATTTCTGGCGCACATGACGTCCAATAAATATGAAGCCATGTAGAAGGATGGAGTTTCTCCTTCTTTCGGCGTCTGAGCCTATTGTATGCAGATGCTCAGTTGCTTTGAGATGATGGCTCCCCAGTTGAAAGCTCTCCCGGAAATGGCCACTGTGTAAGCTAGAGGCATCCATGCCTCTGAAAACCTGGAACAATTCTTCTCCCCGTACAACCGATAGATGAGGGCCATTAGATAGATATACGGTTCCCTTAAATTGGTCGTCTAGTACCAGCTAGAGGTCCGATTGGTGTATTTTTTATCTTCTCTCTACCATGAAGCCATCACCCGGCCGATGTCATGGTGCTCATAGAAGTTTATGGAGAAATCGGTGTTCAGTCGCTCCTCTGGGTCTCTAAATTTGTAATAACTATGCACCTCTACCGGAAGGAAAACCCCGACACACTCGCCATTGACATCATTAATAAATCATTTTTGCATGTCCATGCGGTCGATGAGCCACTTCAAGAGTTCTATGCAGGGGAACATTGGAGTTCTTCTTCCCACCATGTGCAGGTATGATCTTCGAATGTTCAGAAAAACTTCATCATCGAGCTTTCTCACATCAGGGTCGTTGTGCGGGATATAATCCGAGAATTATTCCCAGTTGATCTTCTTGAAGATTTCTCCCCAGTGCGGGAGTACCACCTTGGTCCCTGTGCTTTCCTCCGTGCCTCCAAAGGCAGGAGGTTGAGTGAAAAACTTCTTGGTAGATGTCTTGATGACTGGTTCCGGCCTTGGGGCAAATTCTAATTGATTTGCGGCCACTGGAGAAGAGCCTTCTCCTACTTCTGATTCCTTTAGCTTCGACGCTCTCAGAGATCACCTGGTGGTTGGTTTTCTTGGAGGCATTGTTTCTGCAATCAAAACAATCCTTTAGGGCCTATGTACAGAGCGACATTGGATAAAAATGTATATATGAAGTGAAAACACAGAAAATCCAGACTCATACATACTTGTAACGCTTGCTAAACCTTGTTGTTTGATACTCACGGGATCTCAGAAGCTTTTGAATTGCTCGTCTCGCTTCTCTGGGTGCTCTAGAACTCATTTGGACACAAAATGATCTAGTTTACAATGGCTCAAGAGAATTTAAATTGGGAAGAACTTATTGTGTCGCATCGACCAATTAATTCGGGTGATGAGTGAAATTCAAACAAATCTGCCGCCAAAACTCTACAAATTTAATTCATCGTGGGTTGATGGCGGAGGCATGGAGGGTGATGTCTTCTATCGGTAAATTCAAACAGTCCTTTGATTCGCACATGAAGTAGCAACTAATGTGAGATTTGGAATTAATTAGTCCCTTAAATGCTCTGAATCTAAACATATCTAGCGCTAAAACGTCCCATCGTGTCGCTTTCCTAGTGGGTAGATAGGGGATCGGCAATGTATTGTGGATGTTTTCGTTCATATCCTTCTGCGAAAAAACTTCCGACATCGATTGACTTCATTGTACGGTGCTGACGCGGCAAAACTGGATTGGGACATGTGGCAATGAAGATCGGTGACTTAAACCGTGAGTATTAGTTGGAGTCGTTACTTCCTTCAAGTTGTGCATTCTTAAACTAAACCTGGGATCGCCTATGACAAAAACGTATCGGGGATCAACGATCGGGAATAAACCTCTCGAATATTTTCCTTTGGGTTAGCGTCTTCAAAAAAAATTCGATGCTGAAATGCATAGGGAATCGGTGATCGGGGGAAAATTCCTTAACGTGGTCGCAATGTTCGTCGTGATTCGGTTTTCTCCGATTATGATTGGTGCATTGAGTATCGATTATCGACAATATCATTTCCTTTCCTTTTAAACGTTACTCCCTTCGCCTTTTACTGATGCCGAAGGGGATCGGTTGTTGACGATATTCGTATGAGATACTTGTCGTGAAACAAAAACTTCCTTTCGTCGATACCGGTGAAGATCGACGCTCGACGACTGAGGTTTTTCTAGTGATTCCTTTTCACCTTTTAATTTCTTTCGATGCTGAATGTTTGAGCGCGTCGGGTGAAGTGTTTTGGTTGTTGATTCCTTATTTAAGTGCTAAGACTTTTTAATTTATGGGGTTTTTTAGAGTTGCACAAACCATAATAATTGATGAGAGTCAAGAGAACAAGCGAAGACAAAACATTTCCCAAAAGGAAAATCAAATTCGGATAGTGCAAAGATCAAGTGGTACCCAAAAAGTGGAAAATTGACATAGGATTTTTAGGGTGTTTTGAGTGCTCAACAGGTTCCACGATAAATATTGTGTTAAATTATTGACTGCGTTAACAAAAGAAAAATTGATAAATTAATATGTCATTGATTCACCCCCCCCTCTCAGTGACAAGGTCTGATCCTTCATTGGCTACCATCAAGACCTTACTCAAGCCCTTATCCACACATAGAAACTTGACCTATAGGGGCATTCATTCATACATCACACTTTCTATCTCATTCCCCTCTAGGATCACCGAGATTCCTCCCTTGAGGTAACCACTTCACGTCTAAAGTGACGGGAACACCTATCTAAGGTGGTAATGGGTAGGTGATTTCTTAGTTGTCGCCATTTTTGTGTTTGGGTCAGGCTTTGCCCAACCTACAAATTATGCAATAACAATCCTAAGAAAAGGTTATCAAAGGGGTAGTCAACATTTCCCTAAGGTTTCCTTTAGTTTGGTATCTTCCTATGATGAATCTAAGACAAAAAAAACATAGTTCTTAGAGTGCCTCCCTGGAAATGACACCAAAAATGACAGTGTGTATATGTGTCTTCCTATTGTTTGGATGTACTCATAATACACAATCATTTAATCTATCAACCCAAAGTCTTGGGTGATCTTTTGAGGCCCAAGTATGTACCAATCATGTATCAACTACTCATCAACTATGACTCATTAAGATGTACCAACATCGTCAACTATACACCTCATGTATGTGCCAACTCATCAACTACTTGTCTCAACCATGTACCCAACATGTACCTCAACCAA
>ML804907.1:7176-32859 GCA_009831015.1 Picea engelmannii | reverse complement strand
TATCCACTTTGACTTATAGTACACTCATCACTTCACTTTACCTCAAGGGGTTACCTTCTAACCATCTTAAACTACTTTCCTTATTTTAGGGCTAACCCACTTCTAACCACTTGTCAACTTAGTAATTTTTCCATTAACTTTATTATTTAAATAATTTATTTTGTATTCACTTTGAAGTATAGTACACTCATCACTTTACTTTATTATTTACCTTCTAAAAATATCTTAAACCACTTTGACTGCTTTGACCTTTTGGGGCTTCTAGATGACTCATGAGGGTTCTCCAACTTCACATGGCCATAACTCTCTAACCGTGAGGAGTTATGTGATGTTCTACATACCACTAGAAATGGCATGACATATATTATCCATATATAATATTATTACATGCAAATATATCAAAACTCATACCGTTATCCATCAAACAAACTTGGGTCCATTACCCAAACCTGGGTTCTCCAACTTCACATAGTCATAACTCTCTAACCATGAGGAGTTATGTGACGTTCCACATACCACCAGAAATGGAATGAAATGTAATATACATCTAGAATATTCTTACCTTCAAATATATTAAAACTCATACCATTATACATGAAACAACCTTGGGTCCATTACCCAAACCTTTATGCTACCAGAATTCGTTATCAAAATTTCTCCAAGGGTTGACATAAATCTACAATATCACTCTCCAATGGTTGACATCAATGACAACCAACAATCCATGCCAACTATCCATCAACCTAAGCCAACTTGTCTGACAGAACAAACCTTTATCAGAATTGTTTCTTTATTCTCTCATGCCTTGTCCTTCCTTGTTTTCTCCTTATATTCTTTAATGAGGTAGTTCAAGTGGTTTGGTTACCTTTTCGTTAGAAGGTTAATAAATTTTAATTAAGTTGGACAAATTTAATAACTATATGATAAGGGTTTAGCCCGGTGGGTTAGCTCAATTAGATGAGTGTCGTTGTTTGCTCGAATGTGATTGCAGGGTCGAATCCCTAGCTAGGAGCCTGTTTAGGGCTTCACTTGATGTCCCCATTGGGTTAGGCCTGTATTTAGGCCAAACGATTTACCTCGTTTACCATCCACGAAATGTGGGGAAGTACTCGGGGATTTCTCGTGTTGTATTCCTAGGAAAAAAAACTATATGATAAGGTTCAAAGATAATATAATAATTAATATGAAGGGACCCCCTACACATCTCTTATTTGTTTAATTTTCAATATTCCCTTTTCCCCCCATAATTTTAATATGCATGCCATGCCATCTCATCATCATAAAACACATGCACATCCAACAACTCAAAATAAACTTGCCATAAATACACTTATGCCTCCCAAAGTATCATAAATATGCCAAAAATAAATCAATCTGTTTGTTGTCCCAAAAATATAAATATAAATATGTCCAATAGTCAAAATGAAATTAAAGTACCATCATCAAATTTAGAAATCATATTTTTTATGGGAGGTTGTCCTCCTTTGCTCACTTCCTTCTGATGAAATCACCCTACACATTTGTAAATCTTCCTTGGTAGGTTTTCTATTTTCATTTGTAGACACTTCAGGATGCATATCACCAAAGGTGATTTTTCTTACTTCATCTTCAGGTTTGAGGGGAAGAGACTTAATTGTATAGGAGGCATCTGAGGAATCCAAACTAATTGAGATTGCATGTCGCTTTCCTTTTCGTGGTTCAGGCTCTAGAGTTAAGGCATTAAACTTCTTGGGTATTCGAGTAGAGTGTACTTGTGAAGCTATTGAAGCAATTTGTTGGATTAGCTGCTCAGAATGAAGTGGTGGGGGTAATAGTAATGAAACGATGGGTCAACCACTGAAACAAGGTGGAGAATTGGGAACCATATTATTCCAACCATAATTAGCTTGGGGTTTTGTTTGCATAGACACATGAGGTTGTACATAAATTCCATAAATGTTGGGGTGAGGTTGCAAAGGAGGTCTGATAGGTGGCAGAGGAGGCTGAAAATGTCTTTGGTCAGCTAGGTTCAGAAAATCAGTTTGTAGGAGTTGGTTGAACTCCTCAGAATCAACATCAAAGTGGATAAAAACCTGAGCGTTTTGTTTCTTCCCCTTTGCCAACCTACATTTTTTCCTCAGTTCCAATTTCCTCTATTGCCCTTGTTATTGGAATGATTGCTTACACAACTCAAGAAGCTCATCTAGATGATCATAAAGACTAAGTTAGTATATACAACTCACCAATAGTAAAACATCAAATATTATCTTGCATAATATATAATCTAATGATGGCTCTAAGTTAACAGCAATCAAGCATGCAAATAGTAAATGAAAATTGAGGGAAAAGGGGACAGACAAAGAAGAATTCTGCAATATTCTTTGCATTTATAAATATTTTGCAAAACTATGCATCACTTATATCTCCACAAACTAATACTTACTACTTACTTAGAACATGGGACAAATAATGAATTTGGGAGAGATGAAGCGGTTTGTAATGTACGTAAAATAAAATCAAATGATAGAAATGTATGGTGCATGTTCATAATCCAAATATGTTAGTCTACCCATATTCTTTCCATAGTCTTTATATCCATGGTTTACAACAACCAAGATTCAAGCCATATAAGTAAAACTACCAACACATATTCTTTTTTGTAATCATTATCTATTTATACAACAAGGGGGAAATGAAGATTTAAATGATGTATGGTTTGGGACTTCATGGAATAATGTCTGAAAAGTGAAACAATGAGGGGGTTTGGTCATGTATGTATAATAGGAGACAAACAAAAGCTCTTTATATCTTTGACTACAATCATATATTTTTCATTTTAAACTTATACAACAAAATGATTGTAATCAATAGAGGTCTCTTACCTCTATAAATACTAATCATGTCAATTGAATTTCATAAATGCTAGGTTTATAATGAAACTTCAATATGTAAGTATTCCAACATAGCCTGTTTTAGATTCAAATTCCGTGTAATGACAAACACCTTATCAAATATACATTTGAAAGCATGTATTTCTTCATACCCATCATCAATCTTTTAGACAAATCGATCATAAGACCAACTCAACAAATAAGTGAAGCATTAATGCTTTAATTCGAAACCATGCATTGGTTGAGTGTAGAAACCACATTAGTTATCTCAAAAAGAATAATGTTGAGTGTGAACGAAAGCACAATGAGTATTGTATATATCTAAGTCTTTTATCATAGAGTCTTGAACCATGCATGTGAACCATGTTTTTTTTTAGATTCAATCATTTTCCATCCAAGATCCAAATCACACTACAAAATAACATAGCTATGTACACAAGCAAGGCTTGAAAACAACTCAGGAAACATATCGAGTCTCCTATATGTATGCAGTAGATTTAGAGCCAACAAACCATAATATCAATTTTTGAATTTGTATGTAAAATATCTTAAACCATGTTTGTTATTCCAAGAGCGTGCGTTCAAGTCCAACTTGAAAGAGGTTGGAATATGCGCTGGAAACCAAACTTCTAACAAAATTAATTTAAAACTCGATGAAAAGGGAATTTATTATGAGACTATTAAGTTGAGGTTTCAAATCCAATCTCTAGTTTGACAAGAGCAAGTGCATGCAACTTCAAACTCAGAGTCACCAAGACTATGGGCAAACAAAACGTGTTTGGGAGTATAAAATATACCAAATAAGCTCTGACTGATAAAACCTCAGGTTTTATGTGTATGGGTTTTAATTCTCAATGAACCCAACAAAATATTTTCAATTACTCATCTCCAGTCAACAAACAACTGAGAAAAACTTTGATATTCAAATAGAATGTCACTTGTCAAACTATGATTATGCAAAACCAAAATAACACCAAGACAATTCGAATCTGGGTCGTTTTCCATAGAAACTCAACTCGGGTATTTCCATAATAAACAAAACGGACGGCTTGTAGCGAAAAAGATGGAAAATAAGTGATTTAATGTAAAAGTTACTAGCTACAAAGATTTATTTCAAAAATCTTCAACAAAATGAAAGAGCAAGGGAGACAAATATACTCAAAATCAGTACAAACAGAGCCACCATAAATTATAATTGCAAAAAAATCATATATTTGATGGATAAACAAGTTGGAATTTGCATACATGTAACCAAGTGCTTTAAATACTTGCCAAAATAGGTGTAGACAGTTATCAAACCACCAAGGTCGAACTTTCTTACCAGGTTCAGGTTGTAACTTCTCTCAAGAGTAATGAAAAATGATATGTTGAACTTTAAAAATGAGGTTAGTACACAAAGGGTGGTGGGTTAATGCCCACGTCCTTGTGAATTGAATGCACAAATGTCCTCACGTTAACCCAAATCCTAATGCTTCCAAACCCTTGCCACATCAGATTTTCACTTTCGAATGAGTGTTATAACAACCAATCAAAAACAAGACTGAATGCCAAGTATGCAGGAGATATCGTGTCATATCCATGTGTATCACATCACAAATTGTCATATCATCATAACCACTGAATGACGACTCATATCAACAACTAGGGTTTATACATACATATGTATGCCATTAAAACCTCATTCAAAACTTATAACAATTGTAATCCATTCATATATGTCGGTTTTTGTACCCAACGTATAACATATACCAAAGCTCGAATGGAAGCCCAAATAACACTTCATATTATTAACCACAAAGCTCATATACATGTACCACATGTTATATGAATTTTGATACTCCAACCTTTGAATTATATCATATCAGACAACATTGTAACATGAAGCTCAAAAATAACCATTAATCATATATAATATATGTTTGTTGCCATGTATCCATTGTTACTTGTAATATATGCTCTCAAATTCTAGACATGGAATGTGATGAGACTTAGGGGAATATAACACCTTTTTAAATAAATAAAAAATCATTCTTTATGGCCATAACACATAAGTGCCCCAAAGACATAATCACAATGTAATGATACTTCTTGAGCACAGGTGTATGCAGTATGATGAACTCTTAAATTTTTTAATGAGCATAGCTTCAATCTTTCATATGCAACCAAGTTAAAGTAGACCTCATAATCAAGTTGGAGAAATGAGAATATCGTCATGCATATTGTAAATGCAGACAATCTTTTGACCTTTTCATGCATGTGTTGTCATTCTAGGAATATTTGAAAACAAACTCTTCATGTGTTTTCTCTTATAAGGGGTACCACCTACTAATCATATATATCATAAAAAGTTTTTAGTATGCCTTGCAACCATTTGCATATTATATAACTAGTGATGAGTTTGTGAGTCAACATGTGGCACCTCACATAGTAAAATCACTGAGAACCATGCTCGTGACTTCACCATCCAACTCTGTTCACAATGTGAGACAAAGAACAAAGTGATTCTGTAGCACACTAATCTTATAACATTCTTTTCAAGAAACTAAAATGAAACACACAACATTCTGAAGCAAATATAATATATCATATGATCTAACCTACTTTAATCTGAATCGAACCATAAATTTACAACAATAGAATCAACAATATCCTCAACCCCTGACTTGGCTAATGACATTGAGAATCATATCCACAACTTAGCATGAGCTCTGTGTACTAAGCATTGGACGAGAATAGGTTGATTATGTAGCATAATCTAAAACACGCGGAAATGAAGCACACCGAAAATCATAACCAATACCATCACAACAAAATAGAGTTAACCAACGAATATAATTGAGACTAACTACCACATACAAAAATAACACAACGCCTTACCTTAAGTGGGCTCCCTTAAGTTTTGGCATGTGCTTGCTCTCACAAAGTGACTAGTTCATGTTGATTTACTAGTTCATATTGATTTACTTGTTTAATAATTATTTTTTTAACAGAACCTTGGAGAATTTGTATTATATAAAAGGTTGCAATGGAGGGTAAACGACGAGATTACAAAAATTGCTAGCCTTAGATTTCAAGCAAAATTGCCAACTCATTATCTACCAAAAATATAGAATACTTGTGTCCACAAGAACTACATCCTAGTATTTCTTACATGTATATTTTATGAAAAAACTCCTAGGATTCTAATTACTTTTTAAAACATAACATTTAACAAAATGCATGGTGACTATTTACATCTTCTAGCCCCATATTGGTTGGATGAGATTCCTAGTTGCTAATATCCATGTCTTCAAACATCTAATGCAAAATGGCATCCTCCTTAATCTCCAGATGAACAAAGTTTGTAGACATTCTGAAATTTGAGGTCATTGACTAAAAACTTTTACTTAAATTGAGAACCAAATTTCTAAGCAAATTACACTCTACTTCCAGGGAATTAATTTGTTGTTTCTGCTAAGCTAGATTATTCATGATTATGGAATCTCGAGTAGATCATTGGTGTTAATTCTCATGGACATTTGAAGTAACTATGACCATGAAACTAGAACACTAGATAAACCTCACTGCTCACCCAATCTGACAGAATAATCGAGTCACTTGATGCATTGAAAGGACCCAAAGAGATGTAGAATAAAAACACCAAAATCCCTTGAAAAATGTGTCCCAAACACCAATAATAGAGATACCCTTGAATTTCACCACCGAAGAAACAATATCATAAGCACCTTGAACAATCTAGAAAAGGATCGGATGCTTGGGGTCAAGAATGCAACAAAGATTCAAAAACCAACAAGAGATTTCAACACACATAAAACCAAATTCTAGAGGCTAGAGCGTGGTAGCCTAAACCAAAATCATGTGGGCATAAAATTCAATGTACAATCCACAAAGAAAGGGAGGTTCTTAATAGTTTGACACCCTTATTTTAGCCTTTAGAGTGCATCTCCAACTCAAATTCTAGTATCCCACTACTGTAACAATAAACCTCATCACAACATTCAAAGGATAGGCCAAAATTGAGAATGAGCATGCAAAGAGTTGATACACATGTCACATTGTATCCCCTCACCTCATATGCAATCCATAGTGTTTGATGATCAACCATGTGGTTCATAAATGAGAGGATAGATGCCATGATTTGTGTAATGTGCTTGGTTATGGAAATGGATGGTAATATGATCTTGTGGGACCTGGAAAAATGAGATCTTTTGAAAACTACTAGCTTCCATATGAGATCGAGCTATAATGAAGGCAATTCTACTATAAAAAGAGGAGGATTTAAATAACATCAGATTAATAGTTAAGCTTAAATCCTCGATAATTGTCAAACTCTTAATTTTGAATTCAATTTCTAGGGGTAAATCCTAAAAGAGTGCATAAAATTTTGCTTGATTATTCAAGGATTCGTCGATACCCCATGCAAACTTCATTTCTTATTTTCCTCCGGGATTGAGAATAATCCCCCTTCATCTGCCACCCATGATTTACTTACTTGTTCAATGATGAAAAACAAAAAGAAATAATAAAATTTGTAATGTATTGATCATATTAACTTAAATTATATATTATATTTTATTTTCTTGTTTTCCATGTTAAATAATATTATTAAAATATAATTTAAATTATCTACCATATTTAAATAATATTAATAAAAATATAACTTAAGTTTTCTACCATGTTTTTATTTATTTGATTGTCGTAGTATTTCAAATAACATTATTAAAAATATGACATTAAAAAGAGATGAGACACATACATGTTTTTCACAATTTGTCCATCCCATCCTTAAATAACTTTAAAAGAATTAACAATGATAAAAAACAAACACGTGGACTTCATAACCCATAGTTGATGAATAAACTCTAATCAATAATGCTTACACTACTTTTAGACTTTGGTGATAAGGGGCCAAGGCTAGGACTGTAGCATTCAATTCATCATTGATCATCAATTAGTTAGCATTTGACTACACATATTTTCCTGCTATCCAATGTTTTACATAAGCCAAACTAAATAATATTTTTTATAATATTTAAATTGCTTTTATAAAACATGTTATTGGCTAACAAGTTCAAAGTCTTGTCGTCGAGATCTATCACAATTAGATAACCTAAATTTTAAGTTTGGCTAACAAGTTCGAAGACTTATTGGGACACAATGCAATTTTTTTATTCTTACATAACCTAAGTTTTAAGTTTTTTAGCTTTTACTTTGTCAATGTTTTTTTTTTTTTGTAAATGAGTGTGTGAATCTATATTGCTTTATAAGGTTATATTACAAAACTGATGCATGCAATCCCAGTATCTTCCTGAACGGAAACCGGATCTCGGGTCCCTAGAATGCAGTGTCTTAAAATAAACAAGATGTGCCTGGCTCGCCACCACGAGAAACCAACCCAGGCTACCATAATCCAGTCTAAAAACTTCATCAAAAGAAATCAAAAAGTCTAAACATAGTGGGGTTAGCTCCTACTTTGAGAGACATGATCTGGGCGGGTCCTGCGCTAGTCTAGGTTGATGGGGTGCTCTTCATCCCCTTCATGTTGTGTCATGTCCTCCTCCCTCTGTTCCACCAGACGTAGCTTTCTGATGCATGTTGGGGTTCCATTTATGTCGGTTGGAGTGATATCTATATGGTGGATGTAGCATAGATAGAGATGAAATTGCCCTGCCATCTGCTCCAGTTTCTCCTGTTGTCTTTTCTGGTCCTCCACCAGCCTTTTTACCCTCACCTCCAGGTTACTGAGGCGGTTGAGAATTCTTGTGTGGTCTTTCTTCTTCTCTTTGGTTTTCATCCTGTTGGTCTCCCCCCGGTCCGCACACATATTACCTATCATCATTTTGGTTCTCCACGCTTCCTCCATCGTCCTGTGGTAGAGGGTTATCCTTGATTATGTGGCTCTGGGGTCCCGTATTCCCCCCTGCTTCCCGTGTTAGTGTTGACCAGACTTTTCCCATGCGGGCATTATTGATTTCGCCCTCCCATCTTTTAATGATCGTCTTCCCCTTGGTGTCTACCTTCGTGAGGAAAGTGCTCTTTGCTTCCCTGGACGCCTGTTTGATTCTTGTCCTCCGTCGGGAGCTTTGTGGAGGTTCCTTCCCCCGGGGGCCTCTCTTGGTGCTGGTTTTCTTCATGCGTACCATATTCACTTGCAGGTGGTGGTTCTTACGTTGGGTTCTTTCCCCGTTCCTCTTCACCTCCTTCTAGTAAGTAAGGTGGCCCCTGAAATTGTGATGCCTCGTTCTGTGGTAAGTTCTGGTGTCCCTGCCTTTATGGAGCCAACCCAACTGTGGTTTTGTCCTTGCAATCATGGCCTGCTCCTCAAGGTGGTCCTGCCCATCAGTATCTTCTATTCCAGAGCGTGTGCACTTGATGACCTTGTCGTTATCCTTGCGCCAATGCTTTCCCTTTCTCGTTGTACACCATCCCTTTCCCCGTCCCATCTCGATACTTAGGTGAGGTGTGCTCTAAGTTGGCCTTGGTGTAACCTGTCGTCCTTTGTCCTTTGTCGCCTACGAGTTATCTCTTCTTCTTTCTAATGGGTAACTTCTATACTTCTTTTTATTGATGGAACCGTGGTGTCGTACCTTTGCCTGATGTGTGATCTGCATCTACATTTGTAACCTTATTTGATTGGTGGGCCATCAGATTCTGTCTGGGACCTACGTGTCCTTCAGTGTCTGTTGTGCCTCCATTCTTGCCATAATCTTCCATACTACTCATGTTGTCCCAGTCCTTTGCCGCAAGTTGAGTGCAATCTGCCCGAAATTGACCTTATGGGATGTTGTGCCAGATTGTGTCAAGTTCTGGACCTTCGTTCTCGACCCCCTCATTTGTTATTCTGTCTTCCAGTCCATTTGTTTATCTCCTCACCCAATGCAACTCCATAGTGATCCTTGTCCGCAAGTGCTCCTGGATTTTTTTCAGTAGGTAGGCCAATCGCCAGTGCCTCTGGATTTTACCTATTTTGGTACCGTTTTGGAGTTTTCTCACTATGTTGATGACTAGCGCGGAGTCTCCTTCCACTATGGTGGTCATCATCCCCTCCCAGCTGAGAATCTTCAGGCCTGTCTCCAGGGCTCCGAATTCTGCAGCGTTATTGGTTGAGTTGCCCAGGCTTCCCGCATACAGTCGTATGATGTTCCCTTGACTATCCCTGATTACTCCTCCCAAACCTGTTCTTCCTAGGTTACCTTTCGCCTCCCCATCGAAATTTAACTTGAGGGAGCCTGAAGGTGGCAGTTTCCAGTTGCGTTCCCCTACTTGGAGTTGTGGCTGCTGTCTGTTTAGATTGGGGTTACACCCCCTAGTAGTTGGAAAACCTCTAGGACTCGGGAGTCCTGATCAGTGGGTTGCGCTCTACCCTCCTAACAGTTGTGGCTCATCACCATATTGCATATCATGGAGGTTATTGTTTCCTTGATCTTGCTTTACGACCAACTTTGGTTTCTAAAAATGTGCAGGTTCCTTTCCTTCCATATCGACCATATGATCATTCCCGGGGTGAGGGTCCAACAGAGGTTCACCTCTTCTTGGTCATTGTAGTTTTCTCTCCAGAGCTTGATTGTTGCGGTAATGTTACCATGGATCTTGTCGGACTGGCGGAAGATACTTGCTGCCCAGTCCCACAGTTCTGCAGTGTAGGCGCAGTCGTCAAGGAGATGGTTGGTTGTTTCTTTCTGAGTTTGACAAAGATGACACCTTGACGTACCGGTGAAACCTCTTTTCGTTAGGTTATCCCAAGTTAGGATGTGGTTGTGTAATATTAGCCACTGAAAGATCTTAATCTTTGGCCATTGGGGGCTGTTCCAGAGCTTATCCTAGTGTTGCGCTAGGTTGTCTTGTTCTGGGTCCGCCATATAGTGCCAGACTTCTTTTAGGTTGAATTCCCCTCCATCCTTTTTGCCCCACCTCAACTAGTCCTCTCCTTCCGTGACTGTTATTTTTTGTCTGCCCAGTTCCTCCTCCACCTCTTGTATTGTTGTTGCGGGTATCTCATTGTTCTGAGGATTAATCTTGTCCCAAATTCTCCATTTTTTGCGGTCCGTTTCTTGCTGCCAGTATTGATAGACGTTGATTTTTCCTTGTGTGATGAGGTCCTGTTGGAGTATGCCTCTATCAGGGTCTTCCATCTTTGGTTCCTATTGCCAAGCGTCCTCCCATAATCTGGTTGTTCTGCCATTCTCGATTTCCCAAAAGTTGTGTGTCTGAATCCATGCTTTGTTGTGCCAGGCTAGGTTCCAAATGGCCGAGTCTTCCCTGGTTCCTCTAAAGCAGATTATGTCCTGGTCACGGCTGTCCAGTGCATACTTTGCTTTCCATAGATTTACCCAAGGTGTTCCAGTTTCTTTGACCCACTGCCACCAGAGTTTCGCCCCATATGCATTGTTGGTCGTTTGTGGATCTTGTAGACCCAAGCCTCCTTTGCTTTTGGGCCTACAGTTTACTTTGTCAATGTTAGTGCATTAACACTTATGATTTGTCTGTGCACCACCTTAAGAAAATTTCAATGCACTAACATGCGTAGCTCCATAGCTCTAGCTAACAAGAGCTATACAACCATCGCCATGTGGACCATAGATTTTTTCAAAAGACTTACATGACAATCATGCCTCAATATTTCCTCTGCTAACTGACTCATCGACTTCAGTGTTGATACCACGAAGGTACTTCCAGGAAATGGACTATTCGAAGAAATGGGAAATGAAGTGAAGTTGGAGAAATGAGAATATTGTCATGCATATTGTAAATGTAGACAATCTTTTGACCTTTCCATGCATGTGTTTTCATTCTAGGAATATTTGAAAACAAACTCTTCACTTGTTTTATCTTATAGGGGGTCCCACCTACTAATCATTTATATCATAAAAAGTTTTTAGTATGCCTTGCAACCATTTGCATATTATATAACTAGTGGTGAGTTTGTGAGTCAACATGTGCCACCTCACATAGTAAAATCATTAAGAACCATGCTCATGACTTCACCATCCAACTCTGTTCACAATGTGAGACCAAGAACAAAGTGATTCTGTAGCACACTAATCTTATAACATTCTTTTCAAGAAACTAAAATGAAACACACAACATTTTGAAGCATATATAATCTATCATATGATCTAACCTACTTTAATCTTAATCGAACCATAAATTTATAACAATAGAATCAACAATATCCTCAACCCCTAACTTGGTTAATGACACTGAGAATCATATCCATAACTTAACATGAGCTCTGTGTACTAAGCATTGGACGAGAATAGGTTGATTATGTAGCATAATCTACAACACACTGAAATGAAGCACACCGGAAAGCATAACCAATACCATCACAACAAAATAGAGTTAACCAACAAATAGAATTGAGACTAACTACCACATAAAAGAATACCGCAATGCCTTACCTTAAGTGGGCTCCCTTAAGGTTTGGCATGTGATTGCTCTCACAAAGTGACCAGAACAATGTTATGTTGAAATCCCACACATAAAATCAAGGCGGTATATTGAGTTTACAAACCAAAATTACAGAGCAATTATTTCTAGCATAAGTTTGATTCTAAAAATGATCGTCCTTTATGAGGCGATTACACACATACATATACATGAGAAGAGGGCCTTCCTACTCCATAAATGGAGTGACATGCCCCTCAAAATTCAATACCAACTCTAACAAAACATATAACTGAAAACTATGAAAATAATTTGATTGGTTTTGAGGCACGACTGATTTCAACGACTACCCATTCATGCAATCCTTGGCTAACCATGTCATAAAAAATCCTCTGCACCCTTTGAACAATTCGACTACAACTAGTGGTAACCCATTGCTCCAATTGTTATCACAAATACAAAATTATGCAATGATGCAACTTCATGCTCCATTCAACCTATAGGATTATGTGGAATTAAACCACAAGTGCGTTGATGCACTATTGTTGGCAATTTCAACGAGATCCTTATAGCCATGTATGCGATCAAACCCTTATCACGATGAATCCCTTTGATTCGAACTCTTATAATGATTTCATATCACATATTCATTGATATATTTTTAATACCCTCGATATTTGAGAGAACCACTTTTTCTCATTTATGAATTCAAAGGTAGGGTTTGAAGGTTAATCCCTTGTGCATGTGTAGGAGGTATGATCAAGACTAACTCATGTTGACCTGTAAATAGCGATCATTCTCATAGTAGTTTGAGCTATCAAGGCCCTTGTGATCATAACATGGATGCATGTGTGTGTGTGCAATAATTCAAACAATCTCCAAACACACCTTAACTCTAACTATAAAAATAAAAGAAGAGAATAAATGGCAAATATATATATATATACCTTGAGCAAAATCACGTTAAGGTAAGGGAATGAGTCTTAACCAAAATGGAAAGAGGAAAAATGGATATGTGTTAGAGGAAAAAAGAGAGTGCTTTTGTAACAAAAAGATTTCAAAATAACAGTTCATCACCTTCACTGATAAACAATTATAGCAAAAATACCAAAATGTATTGTTTAAGACTAATTTTAGGATTAGTAAACGAGCTCAACTTCCACGAGATATATCTCACAAATTATAATGATTCAAATTCTGAAACATTTTGTCACATGTAAATTCATTATGTCTCCTCAGGATTATGAAAATTCAGAGTCTAAAACTTGTTAGAAAAAAAATTATAGCGAAAATGTCAAGCTCACTCTTTTAAAACTAATTTCGGGATTAGTCACAAGCCTTGGATTACATGGACTATATATATGAAAGTATAGCAAACTATAATATGAAATTTGGATCACCTATACTAGGGGGTGTCTCCTCGGTCTCCACAAAATTTCAGTGTCTAAAACCTCATAGAAAATAAGTTATAGTGAAAATTCTAAGATGGCTCATTTAAAATTGAAGTCAAGATGAGTCAAAAACCATATGTTCGACAAGGTGTATCTCCAAAAATATAACGACTCATAACCTGGAATTTTTACCACATGTACCTTGATATGTCTTCTAAGTAACCTCCAATTTTCGTTGTCTTGAGAATCCTAGAAAAAAAAAACTATAGCAAAAATGCCAAGATGACTCGCTTGAAGAAGAAAAACCCTAGGATCAGTGCTCTGATACCAAATGTTATGATCTGATGCCTTAAAAATGATAAGAAGTCAACAAATACAATCCACTTTGAGGGGGAAACCTCCTTTTACAATCTATCCAATTCAAAATGCAATATGAGATGTGATAAGATGATCCTAAGACTAGGTCTCCTTCGTATGTATATAGGAGACAAATGGTACAATTATAATGAAAGGGTGCAATGAAGGGTTATGGCCTACATTCAAATATAACACTAGAAATGTAATAATTCAATATTTAGGGCTTAATAAGGGGTTCTATACATAACATGAGGATTTGTCTAGGGCTTAACAAAACACATGCAAAATAATATAATTATGCAAATTTTAAATGATATTTTTATTAATTTATAGTTTCATCTTTATTTTTTAACTAATTCTTTATTCTGTAGGGTATTTCTAGCAACATCAAAATCTAAAAATTAGAAGTCAAATTAAAACCCAAATTTACTTTTAAATGTTGGATTTATAAGGTCTTCTCATTATAATTAGTTCATAATTGCAATAAACAAATTAAAAGGAGGCTAATGACCAATATTGTTCTTGTTATTCCCCCGTTACTAAAGAGTATTAAGTATTATAAGGAGTTCATGTTGATTTACTAGTTCATATTGATTTACTTGTTTAATAATTATTTTTTAACAGAACCTTGGAGAATTTGTATTATATAAAAGGTTGCAATGGAGGGTAAACGATGAGATTACAAAAATTGCTAGCCTTAGATTTCATGCAAAATTGCCAGCTCATTATCTACCAAAAATATAAAATATTTATGTCCACAAGAACTACATCCTAGTATTTCTTACATGTATATTTTATGAAAAAACTCCTAGGATTCTAATTACTTTTTAAAACATAACATTTAACGAAATACATGGTGATTATTTGCATCTTCTAGCCCCATATTGGTTGGATGAGATTCCTAGTTGCTAATATCCATGTCTTCAAACATCTAATGCATAATGCCATCCTCCTTAATCTCCAGATGAACAAAGTTTGTAGACATTCTGAAATTTGAGGTCATTGACTAAAAACTTTTACCTAAATTGAGAACCAAATTTCTAAGAAAATTACACTCTGCTTCTAGGGAATTAATTTGTTGTTTATGCTAAGCTAGATTATTCATGATTATGGAATCTTGAGTAGAACATTGGTGTTAATTCTCATGGACATTTGAAGTAACTATGACCATGAAACTAGAACACTAGATAAACCTCGCTGCTCACCCAATCTGATAGAAGAATCGAGTCACTCAATGCACTGAAAGGACCCAAAGAGATCTAGAATGAAAACACCAAAACCCCTTGAAAATGTGTCCCAACAACCAATAAGAGAGACACTCTTGAATTTCACTCCCAAAGAAACAATATCACAAGCACCTTGAACAACCTAGAAAAGGATCGGATGCTTGGGGTCAAGAATTCAACAAAGATTCAAAAACCAATAAGAGATTTCAACACACATAAAACCAAATTCTAGAGGCCAGAGCATGGTAGCCTAAACCAAAATCCCATGGGAATAAATTTCAATGGTCAATCCACAAAGAAAGGGAGGTTCTTAATAGTTTGACACCCTTGTTCTAGTCGTTAGAGTGCACCTCCAACTCAAATTCCAGTATCCCACCACCGTAACAATAAACCTGATCACAACATTCAAAGGATAGGCCAAAATTGAGAATGAACATGCAAAGAGTTGATACACATGTCACACTGTATCCCCTCACCTCATATGCAATCCATAGTGTTTGATGATCAAACATGTGGTTCATAAATGAGATGATACATGCCATGATTTGTGTAATGTGCTTGGTTATGGAAATGGATGGTAATATGATCTTGTGGGACCTGAAAAAATGAGATCTTTGGAAAACTACTAGCTTCCATGTGAGATCGAGCTATAATGAAGGCAATTCTATTATAAAAAGAGGAGGATTTCAATAACATCAGATTAATAATTAAGATTAAATCCTCGATAATTGTCAAACTCTTAATTCTGAATTCCATTACTAGGAGCAAATCCTAAAAGAGTGCATAAGATTTCGCTTGATTATTCAAGGATTCGTCGATACCCCGTGCAAAGTTCATTTCTTGTTTTCCTTCGAGATCGAGAATAATCCCCCTGCATCTGCCACCCATGATTTACTTACTTGTTCAATGATGAAAAAAAAAAAGAAAAAAGAAAAAAATAATAATAAAATTCTTAATGTATTGATCATATTAACTTAAATTATCCATTACATTTTATTTTCTTATTTTCCATTTTAAATAATATTATTAAAATATAATTTAAATTATCTACCATATTTAAATAATATTAATAAAAATATAACTTAAGTTTTCTACCATATTTTTATTTATTTGATTTTCATGCCATATTTTTATTTATTTGATTTTCATGGTATCTCAAATAACATTATTAAAAATATGACATTAAAAAGAGATAAGACACACATGTTTTTTCACAAATTTTCCATCCCATCCTTAAATAACTTTAAAAGAATTAACAATGATAAAAAACACTTCATAACCCATAGTAGATGAATAAATTCTAATCAATAATGCTTACACTACTTTTAGACTTTGGTGATAAGGTGCGAAGGTTAGGACTGTAGCATTCAATTCAACATTGATCATTTGACTATAAATATTTTATAAATATTTTCCTGTTATTCAATGTTGTACATAAGTCAAATTAAATAATATTTTTTTTTATAATATTTAAATTGTTTTTATAAAACATGTTATTAGTTAACAAGTTCACAGTCTTATTATCAAGATCTATCACAATACAATTAGATAACCTAAGTTTTAAGTTTGGCTAACAAGTTCGAAGATTTATTAAGACACACAACAATTTTTTTATTCTTACATAACCTAAGTTTTAAGTTTGTTAGCTTTTACTTTGTCAATGTTAGTGCATTAACACTTCTGCTTTGCCATGCATTGCCTCTGCTTCGTCAGTGCATCGCCTTAAGCAAATTTCAATGCACTAACATCCATAGCTCCAACTAAGAAGAGTTATACAACCATCGCCATGTGGACCATAGATTTTTCAGAAGGCTTATATGGCAATCATGCCTCAATCTTTCCTATAGTAACTGTCTCACCGACTTCAACACTCATACCACGAAAGTACTTCCAGGAAATGGATTATTTGAAGAAATGGGAAGTGAAGTGACTCGAGACAGCGAATAGTTATGTAGCAGGGAAGTCATTCAATGGAAATTCAACCAATGAAGCATGCATCTGAGCCACTAGTGACAATGATGCAATTATAGAATAGCAGGTTGATTACAAAATAAGCAATGCAACCAAAATAAAACCCTTTTAAATAAACACACTGCAGTCATAGGGGTGCGTATAGTATGGTCCGGTGTCCATGAAACCCTTTTTCACCATGACCTTGAACACTTTCCATATATAAATACTACACTCAACTTTTCATGATGCAAGTTGTTACATGAGGAATAGAAGCTCATTGTTGTGTGGGTGAAAGGTCAAAAGGAAAGCGTCAAGATGTTCATGGTTGTATTAAATAATGTAAAAACAAAATCAAATAAATATTACAATCCCTTCGAATGCATCCATAGTATTCAAATTAATTTTAACAAACTCCACACCATTGAAGTTCGCGGATCCCAATATGAGGGATCGATGCTAGTTTACAACAATGGTCTTGAACCTCCCATAGTTAGTTTTTTTTTACGCTTTTCCCTCTTAACATAAGCGAACCTTCTCAAAAAATTTACTTTGAGGTGACAATGAAAATGAAGAGTCCAAGCATACAACTTTCCATTCTAAGCACCGTGTGAACTATCAACAAAAAACAAGAGGTGGTGGTAATGTTTTAGTAGGATGCGCTTTTATAAGCAGGATGAAAAGAAACTTGAAATTTCTAGTAGGGGCATGATCCATTCGGTTCATCTATTCCCTTTGCCGCTAGTATGGCTAACGTCGAGGCTTCCACTTGTAACCATATTTGAGAGGCAAGCTCTCCCTAATCACTTCTTTGTTCTCTACTAGTGAAAATAACCAACTCCCAAATGCTCCAAGGTGGGTTCACAATGTTCGACCCTTCCTTATTTACTAGTTGGAAGAATTGTCACTTGCTTTAGCTGCCTCTATTAGTCACAATTGGTTGAGCTACAGAAAACACAGGGCTCCCACCCAAAGAACAACTGACAACCTAGATCAATTGGCTACCCATAACACTCTCACTTGGCTAGCAAGCTTAGCAAGAGCCTTCCATGTGCTATGCATGCAATGAGGGATATGACGAATGTATTTGTATGAAAACTAGGAAATGTTAAGATAATTATATGTAATATGTGGAGTTATTCATCTCTTTGAGCTGGTGGCTCTCACTGGAAAGTGGTCAGTAGGATTGGAAGGAGTTCTACAATTTGTCAAATTTCAATATGTGGAATCCATCCGATGTTGTCATAAGATTATTTGTTTACAACCAGAGTTCATAGTACTGTGTTCTAACTTAATTAAATATCATTTTATTATTATAAAATCATATCATTAAATCTCAAACATATTTACATTTCAATATATGAAATCTTACTTGGAACGTAGTTGGTGGGATTAGAGGGAGCCCCACAATCCTATCAACCTTAAATGGCTTGTTAGACTTTGGATATTTAAATACATGATTTAGGTTTTTTATTTGTATACTCTTTATATATATGGGTTTAGTTTTCTTATTTGTATACTCTATATAAATTTTTATATACAATTTAGACATGTTTTTGTTTATCAATTGTCATGCTTCACTTGTCACATCACAATGCATCATACTCCACATATCATAATTCTTCCCAAGTAATGTGTCTGATCTGCGTTCTTGTGCAAGTAAATATATTGTTAGAAGCTTCCAGATAGGCATGTTGTGCTGTCAAAGTAGGTAGTTCCCTCTCTTTTGTTCATGCATTAAACGAAAGCTACACATCAACATCTTTAAATTCAAGGCACAACCAACATAAATCTCGTGGAAATCACACCTCTAGATTTATTAAGCGCACTCTAATTCACCTCGTATTGCAATTTTCTAAGGAGTTTCCCTTACAATTTGGTGCAAAGACTTTGGTAATGGTGATTCCTAAGACATCGAAAACAACTGATATGCGATGGATGGAAATCACCACTCTATGAAGGGTACATCTGGAAGACGATGATCTTTGGAGAAAAAGGTTCATGAATGGCCTTTCCTACAATTTATTGATTTTACAATACCATTTTCAATTTCCTTATCAACAAAGACATCATCATTACAATACAATTTATAGACTTTACAATACCATTTTCAATTTCCTTATCAATAAAGACATTGTCATTACAATAGCACTTATTTATGGATAACTTTATCACTAGAGCATTATCTTTATGGTAGGACACATGGAGAATTGTATCACTTATTGTATTGCGGAAGGTAGTATATAGCAATGAGTTAGCATTGACTTTCATATTAGTTTTGTGTTGACTTGAAAAATTTATATCAATTTAAATGTTCAACATAACAATTAAAAAAATTTATTTTTTTTAAAAACAAAAATAGAATTTTTTTAACTTTTCATTGGTCAATAACTTGATAATGTAATATTGTATTATAATATATGTTAAAATGTAATATTGTATTGTTTTTTCAAATGAGGTAAAAATTTAAATTTTAAATGTCAACTTTTTTACACTTATTAAAATTTCAATAATTTTACATTTCTTAATATTTTTTTAATTTCAATAATTTTACATTTATTAATTTTTTTTAATCTTTCAATTTCAATAATTTTACATTTATTAACATTTTTTAATCTTTTATTATAATTTTATAGAAATTTGTATGTAGTAATTTTTAAACTTTTAAGTCATATTTTAAAATATAAGAAACATTGAGATGTTTTTACTTTTTTAATTATTATAAAGATCATGTGAATATTATTTATATGTGAATATTATTTACATGTGAATGACTAAGGAAATGTCTGAATATTATTTATATAAGCCGTGCAGACACTAACAAGTAAAGTTTTCGAGGTAGTACATGCAACGTGCTGCCCTTGTTTACAAGTGTTATATGTTTTATATTTTTATATAATTTTAACGAACATTTTATAAAAGACTATTTATAATGGTAGAGGGGATTAGTCTTATGGTTCTCCATCATTATCTTTGATTCATATAAAATATATATATATATATATTTTTAATTTAAAGTTAAAGTGGTGTAAATTTTCAACTACAATTTTTTTTAATTTTTTTTTTTTAATGTAAATAGCATACATGTCTTAAACTATGGTGTTATTTTAGTTTTGATTTTTGATCTTATATTTAAAATGTAGATCTTTTGGAATGGATTTGCCTAAACTTTGGTCTTGGAATCCAAGAATTGAAACTTTTTAGTGTGTTTATTAAAATTTTTATCTTTTTGAAATAGGTACATGTTGAACATCCTATCGCTTGTCCCAATTATTCTTTAAGTTGATTACTATGTAAACTCACTGAAATTCTTTTTAAATTTTTTAGAAATCCATGTCTCACATTATTTATGGGTTGCCACATCAAAACATTACATAATCACATTTACTTAATTCATCCTTCTAATTTTTAATGCATTATACCTTGTAAACTAACTTAACCTTGCCTATTAATTAATGAGTTCAAATTTAACCCCCGGATGGGGTGCCATGGAGGTGAGAGTCGTCGGATGAGGAGCCCATTCCCCACGCAAACAATCAACTCATCTCGCACTTTCCAGAAAAGAAAGAGTCTTGGACGACGAGCCTATCCCCCACGCGGAGAGCCAACTTCATTCGCACTTGCCAGATCAGAATGATACGTCAGTCAACATTATCTCCAACCTGGTTGATGACACATTTAATCAACATTAACCGCAACGATAACCGCGATAACTGTGCCTCGGTAAACCGCCCTTCGATGCTTAGCTGCCAGCGAAATAGAAATCGTTGGAGGAAGTACGACAGTCGTTCGACGACCAAAGGGATTGCCCACAAGTACATTAGGATATTTATGCATTAGAGGAATTTGACGAGAGAAGGTTACCATGACCCCTATCACTGATTACTCCAGGCATGTACGCTCTAACAATAAGGATTACGAGGAAGTTAATACGAGCAGACTTCATTATTTCACTTGAATGGGTAGAAAGGATATGTATTCTTGGCGACAATAGGCTTGGCAAAAGCTTGCGCAGGAAAATCGTAGTAGTTAGCAAATAAGCAGGTCGCCAACTACCCTTCTTCAAACTTGTTTCAAACTATATGGACTAAAGATCTTTTTCTTTGCTGCTGGTATGGTTTTCCTAGTGGCAGACCAATAGTTAAAGTTTTCTGTATGATTTTCAACAACTAAGATGATATATTTTTTCTTGTGTATTTATAAAAAAAATGATTTTAAATTTAGAGGTGGCAGGAGTGAGTTTTTTTTATGATTTCAGAGTAGCGATAGTAGATGCACGAGGCCTTGGGACGACACCTAATAATCTTGCAGAAGCTTATACTCTTCTGGGAGGTCTCCAAATAGCCAAGGAATCAAAGATTAGATCATTGACTATCTTAGGAGACTCTGCGGTGATTATCAAAGCCATGATTAGGATATATGCTTTGGTGAAAAGCACGCTTGCTATGGTTTTAGCCCGAGGCAAAAAAGAGGCAAGTTCATTAGATAAGGTCTCCTTCTTCCATGTCAGGGGAGAGCTCAACCATGACTTTAATTCATGGGCCAAAATGGCCATCACTTTAGTCTTGGGTGAACATGTCCAAAAAGGGGTGCACACCACATGCATCATCCCCTAAGGCAGGTATAATACGTGTCAATCACAGATTAATATCCACATGGCTCATCGTCACACATATTAACTCAATGGTATTAGGAAGAGAGTACCAAGGACATCACCCAACCTCTCTCACATGCAAGCTTTATCGTCGGTTTTGTGTAATGAATGTTTTAGCATGCAGTGGCATTGACACTGTGGGATAATGGAATGCAATTGTATGAGAATTGGGAGCAATTAAGGTCGAGAATTGTCGGTGTCAAGTCTCTAGGTGCATGAATTTGGGAGGATTGTTCGAGACCCTAGCTATTTAATGCCAATGGTGAGAAACGCCTTTAGAATAATAAGGGAGACCATTGTTTGGGCTTTAGTGTTATGGGTTTGGCACCTTGGTTCATTGATCTTTTGGTATTCTGGCATTAAACAAAGGAAAGTGGAAGAGCCTCCAGGACAAATGACTTGGATATCTAACTTTGATTTCCATGCTTGTCTCTTTCTGGTTGGTTTCTTTTGTGTTACTCTTCTTTCGACAATCATTTTTAGTGTTAATAGTGAAGAAATTTTGGTTAGAGGGTTTAGTGTTGTTAGTTCTTTGTGGACCAAGGTGGTCTCTGAAGACTTCTCCTTTGATCCCTTTGGTAGAGGTTGTGTCGGTTTTGTTCTTTGCTAGGTTTGCTAGGTAGGTCTAAGGACTTTGGGCTCAGTTGGTATTCTTGGTATCTTTTCTTACTAGATAGTCTGATACAATGGAATTTGTAATGTTAATTTGGTTAAGGGTCTTAACTTTGTTAATCCTCTATGCAAGGTGCTTGTAGTTTACTCCTCTATTTTCAAGGAACAAAGTTTACATGCATGTCTAGTCTTTTTCTTGGTTTGGATTGCAGGTGTGCATAGTGTGGCTATGGAGAAAAGGGACATCATGGAATTCAAGAGGATATCGAGGAGACATGAGAAGTATATTCAATCCAATAAGACATGATTATTCTCAGTAACAACCAAGGTGCACAAGAATGAACATCACTATGTTTCTTAACATGAAACAATGATGAATCTACTAGTACACCAAAAGTAGAGGCTTGACATCTTGGAGGCTAAATGTAGGATGCTACACAATTTGGCCCTTAATCTTCGTAAGGATTCTCTCTCATCTGCATCAAACAACAAAGAACCAACTAACTTTGCTCAAGTTGAACTAAAAGAAGAAGAGATAATTCATCAACTAAAAGAATCAATGGACATTGAATAGCAATACTTTCCTCTCTCAAATGTGAATTAATGGACATTGAGTAGCAATACTTTCCTCTCTCAAATGTTGGTTAAAAAGGTTAAAAAGAAGCAAACAATTTACATGTTTTATGTTAATAAGAATGCATTTTAGAATCACAAGATTCTTAGGTGTTTTTGTTAAAATTGCTACATGCAAAAGAAAAATTCTAGAATGTTCTTTATGTTATGTAGTATGAGAGAGTTACTTGACTTTGTGTTAACTTTGAAACAAAACTTTATACAGTTATTAGATTTAACTACAACATTTTATAAATAATATAATATTTTCTTGATTAAAAAAAATCAATGCATTTAAAATTTCCCATAGCAGTTATATACTCCTCTTCATCTTTAAAGATTTTAGGATTTTGAATTGAAGTATTCTATTCCGAGTCCGTAATCCTTTTGACAGGTTTGTAACATTTACCTTACCTCCTCTACTAACCTAGTAAAGTTTTGGTTTATCTTCACCTCAATATTAATTAAATTAATTTGCCCGTATATAATGTAAATATTTTGCTAATTAATAATAATTATTTTATTGCATTTCTGACACAGTACGTACACATTACGACCACAACGTTGCCCTAACCCTAATTCCACTGCAAGGAGTTCTTCGCTATGGACTCTAGATACTCTGATGGCTCTAACACCTCTCGCCCGTCAGGCCCTGAGAGACGTCGAAGATTTGTCTCGACGCCTCTCCGGGCTGTCCTTCCCATCGCGGTCGACCTCTTTCTTCTCCCGCTTCATTCTTCGATCGGGGTTACAGCCGCAGCCATGAGGAGATATTTTGGAGAGAAGGTGCTTGACTAAAAAGGCCGTGTACCATTGAAGTTTTTGCGGGCTATTGTTGTTAGAATATGGAACTGGCCATGCAATGTATATGTAATAATGCGATGCAGGTGCTTGAAAATCAAGTGCTAACGGTAGCCAAAGCGAACGAGGAGAAGCTGGACGAAAAGATAGGTCGGGTAGATGTAGATCGGCTGGATGAAGATGATTCGGAGCAGCTGAGGGAGTGAAGACTGCAGCAGATGAAGAAGATGGCCGCAAAGAAGCAGCATTGACTCTCTTTTGGTCACGGACAAAACCGGGACATCCCGTCAGAGAGTGAATTCTTCTCCGTTGCCAAGGCAAGCGAGCGCGTTGTCTGCCATTTCTGCAGAGAAAACTCGTCTTGCAAGGTTTTTAACTATTCCCCCTCATCTAAGTTAAAAAGTCATGTAATGATTGTCTATGCTCCTAAGGGTTGAACAGATCTGCACTTTTAAAGGGCTTACTGTCTGAGGGTTTTACTGTTAAAGGGCTTACCCTTTAACAGTAAAACCCTCAAAGCAACAGTGCAGATCCGTTAAACCCTTATTTTGCTACGTGTTTGGCAGGTAACTGCCAAAATTAACTCTGCATGCATTTGTTAGGCATTGTAGCCGTCGAATTGACGAGCTTTTGCGTAAACATTAAGGTCCTTCCATTTACATAGGTTTTTGTTTGGATGAAATTGATTTTGCTATTCACTACCCTGTTTTTATTGTTTCTTGGCCGTAAGAAAATTTTATCTCGTTAGGACTATTTTTAGTTATTTTAGGATCAATATTATTAATTTCTTTTCCTGGACGGAAAACCACAATTTATATTCAAAAGAGAATATAGAATACATTCTTCAGGTGCCGAAGCACAATCAGTATAGTTATATTTGAGGTACCTATCTTTTTAAGCATAAGCTAGCTGAAATCTGTCTTATATAGGGCTTGAAATTGTAGGGCTTGATTAGCTAATGCAGGAAAATTGACTTTTGATTCTAGATGAACTAGCTGCATCACATTTTATCTGTGAGATTATAGCTAAGGGCTCCATTTCTCTAAAATGACTTCCTTTTACTCAAAGCTGCAGTAGAAGTATACCAAAATCTGGGAGATGTCTGAGTTTCAATGCATGGCCACTTCAGTTAAACCTTTAACTATTCGACTTCAGTCTTCACAGCCTTGCTTTAGTGTCAAACGGCCTTTGATGCCAGCACAAATATGCAATAGTAGATCAACCTCTCTGTTTTCTGTTGGAAAGAAACAAAATAGAGAACATAGTTCCCTTTTCAGATATCTGCAGATTAAAGCATTGGATGTTGGTCACCCATTTGATAATGAATCTACGAAGAGTGAAGACTTGGAGAGGTCTAGTTTGTTAAAGATAGGTATAGTTGGATTTGGTAATTTTGGTCAGTTTTAGACTTTTATCCATCTGTCTTTCAACATATATGTAATCTTTTGAACATGTTGATCAATATCATGTTTTGGTGTCACCTAAGAGGTAATTGCTCTACTAAGATGACAATGAGTGCCTTTAATTTTGGTCAGTTTCATACTTTTATCTATGTCTTTCAATGTATATGTAATCCTTTGAACACGCTGATAATTATTGTTAGAATTAGGGTAGTAAAGCAGATCAGAACTGTCTTTTTAAAATTTCAGTGAGAATAACAACTAAGTTTTATATTTAGAAAACAAAAATACACTGCTTGAACAGAAAGAACAAACATATGTGCTCATATCTAAGCTAGTTTAGATATTTAGCAAAATAGTAGATCTAGAATAAACCTCAATTCTAAATCTACAATGCTGGTGTAAATCTTATACAGATCTAAA